>APFE031339514.1:48773-116560 GCA_000404065.3 Pinus taeda | reverse complement strand
ACAGTTCAGAGGCATGTAGCCACACATCTCTTCTCAGAGATAAGCTACCATCGCCCTAGCTGGTTTATTTCCATTTCTGGTTGTAAGCATATTTCGGCATTTTCCATTAATGAAATGAAGCATTATTTCTGCTGCATCTTTGTGTATATGGTTATCTTTGTATTTTACTGCCTTCCTGTTTAAATCTGGATCAGAAATCCTCCAAAAAACTAGAATTTAAGGATGAGGTTGCAGCTTTTGTTTTCAAACCCAGAAAGCCTTTAACCTGGCAATCCAAAAAGATACAGGAGTCCAATGTTGAAATGGCAAGAATAGAAGAAACCTTGGTTGTTCAAGAAGAGTTACAATTACCATCTTCAAGACCTGAAGGAGATAAAAATATGGTTCCTTCTACTCAAACGCAAAAAGCCTATTATGAAGTCATGGAAAGAAAGTTATAAGCTACCAACAATGAGATTACTAAGCTAAGGGTGAGAACAAGAGAACATGCAGCTGAAAATACAAACTTTAAAAGGACGAAGGCTCTCTGGGAGGTTGAAAGAGTGCCCAAATCAGAAATAGTTAGCAGTGAACAACAATACTTTACTTGTACTGTCCCTGCAATCAAAGAAGCCAAATTTGTGAGAAAAATTAATGCTTAGCTCAGAGCTACAAACAAGGGATTGAAGATTAAAATTGAAGATCTGAAAATACAACTAACCACTCTGGAAAAAGGGTCTACAACAATGATGAAACAAGGTTTTGAAGAAAAGAAGTGAAGGAGATGTAATGAAACAATTTTTGGCACATAAAAGAATTTTGGCATATAAAGGAAGGGCAGCTGCAAAGAAGAACATTTATGAAGGGATGTGATTTTGATTTTTGGTTAATACATTAGCCTTCTCAAAATTTTTGAAAAATCTCCCAAACCACTGATTTTTTAAGGCCGTGCTGAAAAAGAGCACACACAGCAGTTTCGTAGCGCACTACGAAACTGCTGAAGATGATCATTTGGCTCTTATACATGCATTGTGAAGGGAAAGTTGGATCAGTTCCAAATTTTTATGTTTATAATGGATATGGGCTCATGTGTGAACTTTTTTATGGCAGGGGTGTAGGTAGCAAAGCATCAAGGAGTACTTCATAGGTAAAATGAAGGTTGTGCTATGAAAACATAGTATTTTCGTAAGCACAGTCATGTTTTCATCCACATGCTTGAGTTCCTCCTCTGCACAGGTGGAAAATGATGTTTCAACAAATTATTAATGCATGACACCTATACACTAGTAGGAAATTGTTTGACGATAAACACAAAGAGTTAAGGGCCTAAAAAACAGGAGCTCTGTTTCCTAATTTTTAGGGCAGTTAAGGAATAATTTAACAGGTTTTGCAACAACATCATGGTCATCATCAAACTCGAGGACAGGGTTGGAAGCTGATTAAACAATGTATAAAAGACTTAGATAAAGGTCTTGAAGGCTTGTTTTAGGAGTTTTAGTCCTATTTGTATTAGGACTTTTAAAAGACAACTAGTTGTCAAGTTGTAATTAAATAGTTTGTTTTTGAAGAGATAGGTGTCTAAGTTAGGAATTTGAATTCCTCCAAAGGTGGATGATAGTATCCAATGATGTAAAGTTATATATGAATCTTGCAAATCGAATTCCTCGGGGTTGGAAATTTCATTAGTGAAGGAAAGATTGTGTTATTGTAAAAAACTGTGTTTTTTCATAGTTAATGCATAGATCAGTTTGACTACTCAAGATTCATAAATAGTTTATATGTTTGATGTTCTTATGGCTTTATTCAATTACTTATTTGTAGTGGTATGAGCTTGTGATACTTAGAATTCATTACAAAATGCTCTAACTTCTTTCACATGCTTGTAAAATGTGTTATTTCACTATGTTACTATTTTATTCATAAGCCTAAACTCTAAGTTCCTTGACTTCCATATCTTGTTGATCATGTTGTTTTGTTGAAAACTATTTTGACTCCATAGTCCAATAGATATTTGCTAATCGTAGTTTCAACTAGCCAACCAGTTGTAATTTTGTTCATTTTGTTCCTAGAGTTAGCCATCCAATCATTAATCAAAAACCCTAAACCTAGTGAGAGAGCCCTCTCAGGTTGAGGAAGCTAAGCCTCAACCAAAAGATTGGTTTGAAAGAGTTACTTAGAGTCTACTTAATCAGCAACCTGTCAAGATCAAATTTTGTGATAGCAACACCAGACCTACCAGAAGCAGCGAAGTTCGCTTCGCTGTGGGCTACAAAGGATCCTCAATGGATTAAGGACATCAAGATCTTCTAGATCTGGATGGAGATGAGAATCCATATAGCCATCAAACACAAGCCACGGTTGTCACCAACTAATTTTTAGTAAGTTGTAGGAGTACGTGGAATTCAAGGCCAAATTCCACCATGTTGCAATATATGCATGAGAGGACCCTGAATAGAAGTGGCATGACCTCCCATAGTTGGCCATAGATGACATGATTGCAGTGGTCCTCGACCGTTGGCTAGTAGATTGGTACACTGCCACAGACTTGACAGCGGGATCTAGCAAGTCTACTGCATAGTGAAAGAAGGAGGAAGGCAAGCTGAAGATGGAACTGTTTGCCATAGAGAAAAGAAAGGAATCTAGATCAGAGTGTGCTTCCACAAAGAAGACAGGTAGGCAAGAGGAGGAAGAGGAGCGTGACTCTGACTGGAGTCATAAGTCACCTTCCTCAGAGATAGAAGAAGAGGACGAATAGATGAAGCAGGGAGGAGTCGACCCAGAGATGACTCTGTTCCACACCAAGTGCTACAGAGATCCATAAAAGTATGGTTATGGAAGAAGTCCAAGGCTAGTAAGACGTCTCTCAACCTGATCGCCCTATCGGAGGGGGGCTTGAATGACATAGGTGAAAGACGTTGTAGCAGTAGTGGACAGTACAGTAAAGGACTGCATGAAACTCTTTGAGAAGTCGCTCAAGGTGGTCACTAGGTTGCAAGAATACCCCATTGTGTAGAGGCTTGAAACAAAAGCACGAGAACTGCAACAATGCTATGGTGAAGTTAAAGTGACGACACGCACTATCACCATCATAAAGAGGTTAGCAAAGCTGCAGGAGGCCAAGGATTTGAAAGGTATATGTAGTTCAACACAAGGAAGTAGTACTGAAGCCTTGCTTACAACCTTGGTTGGACTAGGCCTATTTGATCACGACCACTATTAAAGGCAAGTTGGTTAGTTTGCAGAAGACACAATAGAAAATTCAGTCAGACGGTGCAAGGCCAACAATGGAGCAGTTGGTCAAGGAGATGAAGTAGGCGGTAGCACAGTGTATCCACAAAGTTCCAATAGTCCAAATCGAGCTAGTAGGTATTTGTGACAAGATCTTTGTGCCAGCCGAGTGACTTGAGGGCGAGTCACCATGTTTTTGTTGGGGACCTCTTCGTAATGGGTCCCCTCAGGTCATTTTAGGGACTAAAAGCCTAAGTTTGGGGTAGAAATCCTAAATTTCATATAAAGGAATGTAAAGTCTCCACATTTTATGGTCATAGAGTGTAAAGATATCAAGAGTCAAAAAGGGTTTTCGCTCTTAGTTTTGATTGCTTGTGTCAACTTTAGAGATCTGCCCTTGATTTGATACCACCTTGTAATAGATATGACCTGCAAATATATGAGAATAAAAATATACCCATAAATAATAAGATCGATCCAATAATATAACATGAAATTTCTTCTCTTTATTGATCAAAACCCTTAAGGTAGGGTAACACCATACATTCACTCCTTAAGGAAGGAGAACACTCTACAAGCCATATGCTTGCCAATATAATATTCCTTGACATCCATTCATGGGGAGTCTCTAGCCTCTATATAGGCCACATACATACAATACCACGAGTCATTACCATGGTTCCCTCAATACCATCTATCTAATACAATGGGCTTATTACATTATTGCTAACTACTTGTGGTCCCTTACATCATACGGGTTAACCACTTTATTTATTACTATGGCACATCCCATTATTACATTATTCCCTTGGGTACCTCCCTCCCTCTGTACTCCATACTATCCCCCTAGGTATACTACATTCCACCCCTCCTAAAGATGTTTCATCCCCAAAACATAAGAAGAACAAAAATAATAAGATCTACTCAAAAGAGTAGTCCACTGGTACCATGCGTGTGCATCTACCCATCCAAGAGAAAGGTGAACCATCGATCTAGCTGGTGCCTTGCTTGCTTGGGATGGAAGTTGACCCTGGAAACTCTTCTGTGTTGATGTGTAGCAGGTGGATTGTTGCCCTCTCTATCTTTCATGCGGGGGTTGTTGTCCTTGTGGCTAATTTGTTGCCGTCATGTTGGTTGTTTTCTTGCAGGGTGATTTGGGTGGTGATATGCTGAATTTTTAACCAATTGTGTAAATTTCTTTAGTTCACCACCAAATGGAGCCTGATTAGTATCTCGTATATGTTGTGGAACCTGTTGTTGTTTATTATCTTCCAATATTACTTCAACCACTCATTCCTCATTCGATGTATCAATATTTGTAACATTTTCTTCTTGAGCATCCTTGGACTCTACCTGCTTTTCTGGTATCTGGTTTGATGTTTGTTTTTGGTTGTCGACCATCAAAGGCTCATCATCTAATGTGTCAGTGTCATTAGAGCTTTGTGCTTCTACCTCCATAATCTCTGCTTTAGTCTTAATGGAAATATCATGTAATGTAATTTTCTTCTTTTTATACCAGAGCTTCATCAATTTCTTTTGCACATTAATATTTAACGTACCCACAAATTCCATCTAAGGATATCCCAAAACAACATCCACGTTATCCATATCTGAAGTATAAAAATGACGATGCAACATATACTTATCCATAGAAAGCTTCAAATCTTTATAAACATGAACATCCTCATTATCAACCTGTGTGTTTTCAATGTGTTTTGCTAGAACTTGCAATGTTTTTGCCAAATTAACATTGATAACATTATGTTTGCAACTAGGTTTTATAGACACAATATCTTCTCCTTCTGAATCAACCGATGAACCTGTAATAAGGAGATACCAGCCAAAAATAACCCTTTAGGTTTCTTGGTTTCCTTCTTTCCTGTAAAAATAAAATCTTTGCTAGGTTTTTTAATTTCCTTCTTTCTAGTATGAGATCATTTGTCCAAAAATAGTTTTTCAATTTCGTCAGCATGACATAACTTTAGAATCTCATTGTCAAGTGATTTCCACCATATAGCCGCCTCATTTTCGAAATAATACCCTATTTTGTCCTTCCAATACCCTGGGAAGTCAACCTTCTTTTCTTGTATAAATTTTTCAATAGTCAGCCCATCATTTTTTCCTGAAAACATATTGTTAGAAGCCCTGAAGAGGGTTTTGAAGGAAAAAAAATCACCTACTTGGAGAAAATTTAAAATGGTCACAATTCGGTCAACATTGCTTAGAATCCTTATTATGAACTATTTTTGGAAATGGAGTGACCATTCTACATCTATCAACATGATAGAAATCTTGATCTAGGCACCGGAATTTAAATCCGTGATATCTCCCTCATCCAAACTCTGATTCGACCGATTCTTTTTTTGCAATTGGGTAATTTTTCAAGAGGATCTCAGTTCTGAAATTTGTTTCTCAAAATTCCCCACAAATATGACCAAAAATTAACTGGAGATCCACCATCCATGAATTTTCATCAAAACATTTCTACAGCATAGATGATTTTTAAATAAACGATATCTCCCTCATACAGACTCCGATTCAGCCAAATGTTTTTTTGAAATTGGGTGTTTTCATAAAGAATCTAGATTTGTAATTAGATTTTGTAAATGTTGCACTAGAACTTACATATCTGATCTACAAACTCGCTACGCCAAAAAACTCCTACAAAAATAAAAAAATTCTCTGTTTTGCCCAAGAAAGCGCTCTGATACCACTTGTAATATATTTGATCCAAAAATATATGAGAATACAAATATACCCAAAAATAACAAGATAGAAATTATTCTTTATTGATCAAACCCTTGAGGTAGTGTAACACCATACAATCACTCCTTAAGGAAGGAGAACACTCCACAAGCCATATGCTTGTCCATACAGTATTCCGTGACATCCCTCCATGCGGAGTCTCTAGCCTCTATATAGGCCTCATACATACAATACCATGGGTCGTTACCATGGTTCCCTCAATACCATCTATCTAATACAATGGTATTATTACATTATTTATAACTACTTATGGTCCCTTAAATGATACAAGTTAACTACTTTATTTATTGTTATGGCTTATCCCATTATTACATTATTCCCTTGGGTACCTTCCTATGTACCACATACTATCCCCCCTAGGTATACTACATATGTAGGAAAGTAGAGGAAGAGGAGCGTATCTCTAACTGGAGTCAGAAGTCGCCTTCCCTGGAGACAGAAGAAGAGTATGAACAGATGGAATAGGGAGGAGTAGAACCAGAGATGACTCTGTTCCGGACCAAGTGCAACAAAAATCCATAAGAAGTAGGGCCGAGGAAGAAGTCCAAGGCTAGCAAGATTTATCTTTACCCAATCAGCCTAAAGGAGGGGGGATTGAATGACATAGGTGAAAGACGTTGTAGCAGTAGTGGAAAGCGTAGTAAAGGACTACACAACACTCTTCCAACAGTCACTCGAGGCGGTCACCAGCATGAAAGAAGATCCCGTTGTGTAGAGGCTTTAAACAAAAGTGTGGGAGTTGCAGTAGCGTGATGATGAAGTTAAAGAAACGGCGCACACTATTGCCATCACGCAGAGGCTAGCAAAGTTATAGGAGGCCAAGGCTTTGGAAGGTATATGTAGCTCAGCACAAGGAAGCAACACTAAAGGCTTTCTTACAACCTTTTTTGGACGAGGTCTATTTGATCACGACTAGTATTAAAGGCAAGTCATCTATTCTATAGAAAACACAACAGAAAATTTAGTTAGACAGTGTAGGGCCAACAATAGAGTAGCTGGTCGTGGAGATGAAGCAGGTGGCAGAACAGTGTACCACCGAAGTTCTAGTAGTCCAAGTCTAGCTAGGGGGTCTTCGCAACAAGATCTCTATGCTAGCCAAGTGACTCGAGGGCGAGTCACCATGTTTTCATTGGGGGCTATTGGGAATGGGTCCCCTCAGGTCATGTTTGGGACTAAAAGCCTACGTTTGGGGAAGAAAGCTAGAATTTTGTATAAAGTAATGTAACGTTTTAACATTTTGTGGCCACGGATTGCAAAGATATTAGGAGTCCAAAAGGGTTTCCACTGTTAGTTTAGATAGCCTTTTACAGCTTTAGAGATATTCCCTTCGTTTGCAGACCATGTGATTGTATAAAAAGGGAGTCTTAGATGATTCTAAGTGGAAGTAGAGTTCTAACTAAGTTTGGGTCTGTGAAGAGCTAAGAGCAAGAGTCTTAGCATAGGAAGAGGCTCTGCAGCTGAGTGCACAGAGGCCTAGGGTAGAAGTCTGCAACTGAGTGTAGACACCCCTGCAACTGTGTGTACAGGATAGATAGAGTATGTATTGGGAATCTGAATCATCAATAAAGAGAAGTATTTTGAAATAACTATGTATTTTGCCTCTGTGGATTGCATGGGATTATGTTATGTTAAGTTTTGAGTTTATGTTATAATATTAATTTGATGCGCGAATGTATATGTTTATATATGTTATATGAATGCAAATAAGGATATATGGTTACATGAAGAAAATATTAATTTCATGGTAAAATTGGTGAACACTTGAGAAAATTCAGAAAATTATACAATAATGCAGTAACAAAGGCGCGTAAGTACCTGAGCCACCAGTTGGGGTTACGTGAAGGATGATCGTATACGTTCGTGGAGGTTCTAAGAGACATAATAGAAAGTACATCGATAAGCCCTAAAAGCTTATTGATTTGCATGAAGGAAGGGTTTAAGGTATAAAACTGACATCACAACCATCCTAGGGTGTTGAAACTTGGTTCTTGCATCCCCACATACTACTTCGAGTGAGACTTTGGTCCGCGCTCCACGGACTGATGCCAAAAGGGCCAGTAGTGTAGGGATTTGTTTGCTGACTAATGTTGAAGCTATGTTAGGGCCCATCAAGCTGTTGGCTATGGAATCCCCCCCACAATAGATTTTGGGGCTCAAAGCCCAAGTTTTGGTCAAATATATTGTAAAAATCCATGAATTACGGGTGCAGAGCATAAAGTGTACAATTGAGTCATAGGGTTGTCCGCCCTAAGAATTGTGTTGTAAATTAGTGTAAAGTCGGCCTACCCATGGTCTGTGTACCATGGGATTGTATAAATAGAGTGAGGCTCTAAGTTGTAAAGATAGTGAAGAATAGAAAGAGTAGTGATGGAATGGTTCGAGCTTAGAGTAAAATTCTAAGTGTCTTGGGTTGTAGTAGTAGGAAGAGGCTCTGCAGCTGAGTGCGCAAAGGCCAACTAGAGTCCACAACTGAGTGCCCGGACCCCTGCAGCTGGGTCTGCAGGGTGGAGTCGAGTCTATAAGTGGGATAGGAAGTTAATAAAAAAAAGTCTATCCTAATTTTGTGTAATTGTTGTGCTTTATCTTTCTTATGTTTATATTCATTTATGTCTTGCACACATTGATATGAGTGATGATTATGCTGTAATAGCCATAAATATCACACAGAAGTTAAGTAATCATTTGAATAACAAGAAACTTGGGTATTAAATGGGTCCCGCCCCGAGTAGGGTTTCGCAAAAGCCGCACCAGAAGTCACGAAGGGATTGCAAGTGCACGCAATGACAGGTCAGACCGCAAACCTTTAGAAGCCCATCAGACATCCCAAGGGTGTGGAAACCTAGTTCTAGAACTCTCCCATACTACTTTAGGTGAGACCTCAGTTCGTGCTCTGCAGACTGTTGCTGAAAGGGCCAGTAGTATTGGGATTTTCTTGGCTAAATCACTTCTAAACTTGGTTTAGGACCCACTAAGCCAACAAATGGTTCTGTTTCTGGGATCAAGATCTGCATAAGGGATGTCTAATGTTGTGCCACTGGAACCCTATGAAGAAAGAAATTGAAGAGTGGTTGGAAAAGAAGATTCACAAGTTCGCGGCACAGGAAAATAGAAATTCGCGAGTATCTAAGGAGTAATGGTTGGATCAATACTTGTACACTGAAATCCATGAAATTTCTTTGAAACTTTTACATTTAAGCTATATGAGAGGATCGAAAATATAGCAGACAACCAGGGAAGGTGTAGGCTTGACAAACCAATAGTGTGGACTCTAGAACTAGTGTGCAGACTAGAAGCTTCGAAAGAGAAGATAGCGTGAGCTGTGGAAAACTAGCTCCACTGAATAATAGGATAATTTATCATGAAGTTCACGATAGACACAACTGTCAGCTACAAGGAGGCAGAGTGACATTTTCTCAAGGGACTTCAAGGTAAGTATGTTAAATCTTTGAACACTTGGATTAAGATGCTATTGTGTGAAAAGTGGGTTATGCGAATAAATTGATGTTTGGGACTATGCAAAGTAGAAATATCTACAAAAGTGGAAGTAGTGAAGAGTTAGACAATATTCCCTTAATTTCACCCTTGTGGGAGAGCGAGGATGAGCTCATGAAGGTTTCTTCAAGAAGCATGATCAGCTTGATAAGGTAGTGAATTCCGCATTTTCACCTCCACCCACACCAGCACCCACATCACCCTCGCTCCACCTCCATCTCCACTCACTCCAACTCCGCTACCTCCACAGTTTAGTATGGTGAGTGCGATCAAACTACCAGTATTTAGAGGAGTAGGGAATGAAGATCTAGACTAATTATGGTTCGTAGTAAGAGCAGTATGTGAAGCACAGGGCATCATGGATGATAATATCAAAAAGGCTACATTGGTAAGCGCGCTGCAAGATCGTGCATTAACGTGGTATATCAAACATTCTAATGACCACTAAATGTAGGAATTACAAACATCTAGAATGTGTTGAACAGGGAATTTAATAGGCCAAAATCAGAGGCACAGTCAATCATCGGGTTTAAAGAGATCATGATGCTCCCGAGCGAGACCCCCCGGGATCTGGACCAAACACTGAAGAGTATGGTTTGAGAAGCCAATATGACATTAACGGATGCACATCATCGCGCATGGTTTTTGGCCTCACTTACACCACACTTAATGGCAGTGCCGTCACAACAAAAAAATTTGAGCTAGGCTGAAGCGTTGGAGATGGAAATGAGGTTGCATGAGACCCCTATACAAGACCCTAGATTGGGAATCGAGCAGATCCATGCGCAGCTATAGAATTTGTGTCTGGAAATGCAGAGTTTGAAATAGGATAGGGCACCTTGGCTAGAGATGCGCAAGGAGGTATGGTGCATAAAATGCAAAGGCCAGGGCCACGACAAAGATCATTGTCCAGTATTCATCAACTACTTGGCAAGAGGAGGGCTAATGCCATTAAGACAGAAGGCATAGGAGGGGCCAAGTGTGGCATCTGCATTATGGTGCTCGATCTGCCAAATAGGAGGAAAACATACCATGGATAATTTTCATCTGTTGCATAAGTATACGCAAACGTCTCCGTAGTTGTTTTGTAATTTCTGCAGGTCGGTAGGCCTTGACGAATGCACCTGCCGAAGCTATGAACTAATGATGGATTAGACTCCTGCCTATAGGGTGCAAGATGACACGTGAGCCCTTGACCTAAATGCAACGGTGGCACGCACTAGGTTTCAAGGGCGTGGTCAGGTCGAGGTGGAATGGGACTAGGAAGGGGTCGCGGTTAGCTAATTTTCTACAATTGTGAAGGGACGGGGCAATATGCCCACGATTGTACGAACCAAACTAGGATATCATGTTGGTACTATAGTAATTTTGATCACGAGGTAGAAGATTGTCCTTCACTAATAGAGAAGGTGTGCGAAAAGGGGGTACTCCAGCAACCTCCGACCTAGAATTTAGAAATGATGAGGTCTAAACCGAGCGAAGAAGACCCAAATCTAAACATGATCCTCAAGAGCAGTATGACAATGGGAGATGATAAAGGGAAACAACCAAAAGAAAGTGCGTGGGTTTGCAAGGCTCCTACAGAAGAACCTAAATTTGATTTAGAGTGCGAAGAGGACATTCATGGAAGCTAAGAAGAGCTTCATAGAGGCCTCCACTTCAAGTAGTAAGGATCAACTAGAACCAGGGATGGATCCTTCCATGCTCACTACCTTTCTAGAGACATGCGTGAAACTTCTGCATGACAACAAGGCAATTAAAGGGCTACAAGAACTGATCCCTAGGTGCACGGGGTCAGGAGAACCGCGCATGGTCCGAAATCTTGGAAAGCATGCATTACGCACTGGAAGGGAGATGAGGATGACTGCACAAATAGGAGAATATGAAATGGATCAGGTAATCCTGGATCTAGGCTCGGATGCAAATTTACTACCAAAGAAAATGTGGGAATGCATGGACAGGCCCATGTTACAATGGTCCCCTATTCAGTTACGAATGGTGAACCAATAGAAGATTTTTCCCATGGGAAGATTGCAAGGGGTGACAATTGATATTAAAGGCGTGATTGCGTAGGAAAATTTTGAAGTGATAGAGATTGTCGATGACAATAATGCTTATCGCACGCTACTGGGAATAGACTGGGCTACCGATATGAATGGAGTCATAAATCTGAAGAAGCGCAAAATGACCTTTGGGAAAAGGTCACTACGTCTAGTAGTACCCCTAGACCTAGTCCAAGGCGTGCGATACACTGAACCAGTGCGCGACGACGATAGTGATGATGATCTCGACTGTATCTATAAGATAACTGCATAGGACGAGGATTGGGTGAATCCGACTATAGATGGAAGGATTTTGTGGGAGCGCAAAAGCTCTTGCACTTCAGACTTAGATGAAGAGATAGAGTGATGGCAGAATCGACTGCACGAAGTAACAACGTTGAACTGCAACATGATGATCAGTTCATTGCGTTGCATAAAAATAGAGTCAAGGGAGCTACTGACATATGTTGGATTTTCAACGGTGGATGAATTTATGAGAAAATTCGAAAATGCAGTACCAAAGCAGCAGCGGTTTGATGTGCTAAAGTGGGCACTGCGTGCAACACCTGCCCAATGGTGGGGTATGCATCAAGGAAATTTTGAAGACTGGTGCAGGTGCAGAAGGATGATGCACTTGCTATTTAGAAAACCCCAAGTATGACTAGTAGACAAATATGGTGGATGAGATGATCCATGCACACACCTCACGAAATAGACCAAGGCCTATGGGAAAGAGCCACAACCTGAATAGGAGCACTTATTCTACCATACCCTAGATGTCATACCCATGAATTGGTATATGAAGAAAGAACTTCATCATGGTACGGGTGAGTGGGATGTGTTGCATGAGGGGTTCTTGTTAACGTTCACATTTAAAGATCGTTGGTCTGATACTATGGGTGATGCACTACAAGCAGTGAAAGTCACTATCTTTAAAATACCATAGGAGCCAATGGAAGTACTTCAGCCAGGAATGGACGATACAGTTAAGTAGCACACTACAATGTTATAATGTGAATGTTGAGGAGGATGATGAGGACCCGTGAAACATTAACATTTCAGAAACAAAAGGCTCTTGTGAGATTCACGAACCATGACTTGAAGACCCCAACATCACCTCGCCACTAAAGACAAAGCAGGTCAACATTGGAATGGAGGTGGAACCAAAACATCCAATAGTTGGAGACTATTGGGACAATGCCACAGTCGATAAGGTCATTAAGTTACTCCACAAATACCAATATTTGTTCCCGACCAAAATTATGGACTTAAAAGGGATCGTGGGTGATTTAGGGATGATGAGGATCACCCTGAACCCCGACATGAAGCCAGTTAAGCAGTGGCCTTACCGCTTGAATCCAAAGTATAAATAAAAGGTCCGTGATGAATTAAACAAAATTCTCATAGTCGAAATTATTGAACCAGTGGAAGAATCAGACTAGGTGACTCCTATGGTGGTATAGGAGAAAAAATAGAAGGGTGAAATAAGAATATGCGTAGACCTCAAGAAGCTAAACGATGCCTATGTACATGATCCATTCCCAACACCATTCATAGATGAGGTACTAGAGAATGTTGGTGGTTAGGAAGCATATTCATTCACGGATGGGTTCTCAGGGTACCATCAGATCACGATCGTGCCAGGAGAAAGGAGCAAGATGACCTTCGCAAAAATGGGGATTCTTTCAATACACTATGATTCCGTTTGGACTAAAGAATGTGCCAGCTATATTTTCGCACATTGTGGTAGCTGCGTTCAAAGAATACATCCACAAATATTTGGAGGTATATCTGGATGATTGGATTTTTTTTGGATTAGTTAAGCACTATGTAGCAAGTTTACATTTGATGCTAGATACTTGCCACCGACACCAAATTGCGCTAAACCTGAAGAAGTGCACATTCCTCGTTCCCTTTGGAAACCTACTGGGACATGTGGTTTGCAAACAAGGACTGATGGTGGACCCTACAAAGATTGTCGTTATCCTCAATTTGGAAGCACTGCGAAGTGTTAAACAACTGTGCACTACCTTGGCGCACACTAGATACTATAGAAAGTTCATCAAAAGTTATGCCCAAATAACCATGTCGATGGAAACGCTACTGAAAAAATATGTTACATATTGCTAGAATGATGATTGCATGAAGAGTTTGGATGTCCTAAAGGGGAAAATGGCCTCTGTGCCTATCTTGGTCTTCTTGAAATGGGATGCGGAATTTCATGTACATGTTGATGCGTCGTGTATTACGTTAGGAGCCGTACTCACACAGGAAGGTGTGGAGGGTGTGGATCACCTGATCGTGTTTGCGAGTTGAAGATTGTCCAAAGCAGAAAAGAACTACTCTACCACTAAATGCGGGGGGTTGGCAATGGTGTATGCACTCCAAGAATACCGACACTATTTACTGGGAGGACATTTCAAGATGTATACCGACCATTTTGCATTAAAATACTTAGTCAACAAGCCTGTTTTGGGGGCGTGCATATGCAGATGGCTTTTACTGTTTCAAGAATATGATTTTGAGGTCATAGTCAAGATAAGATGCTTAAACATAGGACTAGACCACTTGTCACGAATTGAGATGGGCGAGGAACCAACAAATTTGGAGGAAGGGCTACCTGATGCATAACTCTTTGTAGTATGCATCCCGGGCATACACTTCGAAGATATAATCCATTTTCTAACAACAGGAACTGCGCCAAAGCAGTACTCAATCCAACAAAAGAAGGAAATGGTGGTGAGCATGGTGGACTATTCTGTCATTGCGGGGCACCTCTACAAGATGAGCAATGATGAGATATTGCGAAGATACGTACCTCAATTTGAATGAGGTTAGATCCTCACAGAAGCACATGGGGGCACTACAGGAGGACACTATGTAGGATGCACAACCACAAAAAATATTCTTCACGTAGGGCTATGGTGGGAAAACCTTCACTAGGATTCAAAAGCACATTGTAAGGCCTACGATATATGTCAAAGGACGGGAAAACCATCACGAAGAGATGAGATGCCACTAAATCCCCAAATGACACTACAACCATTTGAGAAATGGGCAATCGACTATGTGGGCCCAATCAAACCTCAGGTAAATATGGATGCACACTACATCATCACCAAGATGAAGTCCCTGACATGATGGGAGGAAGCACAACCGGTCAAGGACTGCATGACCGCTTCGACTGCCAAGTTTTTGTTCGAAAATGTATTGACATGATTTGGCTATCCGAAAATATTAATGAGCGATCATGGAACACATTTCTTGAACGAAACTATCATGGAACACATTTCTTGAACGAAACTATCAATGCACTCAGTTCCATATTTATCACCAAAGAAGTACATCGTACCACCCATAGGCCAATGGAACAGTAGAAGAATTCAATAAAATACTAGAGACTGTGCTAACCAAAGTATGTAACATGCAGTGGGATGACTGGGACCTACGCGTACCCACTGTGTTATGGGTGTACAGGACAACATGCAAGAAATTGATAGGAAATACACCATTCCAGTTGGTTTAAGGTACGGAAGAAATTATGCCGATGGAATACATTGTCCTTAGTCTGGGAATAACAACATTCACAAGCATGATGGAACGGGAAGCTCTAGAATAAAGGCTTGTGCAATTAGAAGAGCTCAAGGAAGAATGATTTCTAACAGGATTTCACTAGCGGGGTAAAAGCAACATGAAAAATCCTTGCACGACCACCATATCAAGTTGCACACCTTCAAGGTAAATGACTTAGTGGTACTGTATGATAGCAAGTTTGAAAAATTTCTTGGAAAATTCAGAATGCACTCGCTAGGACCATATGTGGTAAAGGAGGTCACTGACGGTGGCACCGTACATCTCATCAAACTCAATGGAGAACCCTTCCCAGGCAAGGTCAACGACAGCCGCTTGAAACCCTACACGAGTGGGCCAACTCTCTGATTAACCAGCTGAAGCACAGTCTTCGCAGCCCAAGGAGCCAGACAACGGCACAGGACTATAAACACAAGTAGAAGAAGCCAGTACCAAAGAAGAGACATGAGTTACATGTAGATGTTTCAGAAGCAGGAGTGGAGCAGATCCAATAGACTGTATATCAGTGCGTCGTGGACCTCCGATAAGTAAAGGAATGGTTGGAGGGGCTCTGTGCCAAGATCGCTGCACCAGTAGAGTGACTCGGGATGAGTCATGATGATTGTGTTAGGGGCCTACTAGGCATGGAATCCCCTCCACAGTAGGTTTTGGGGCTCAAAGCCCAAGTTTTGGTCAAAGATGGTGTAAAATTCCACAAATTACGGGCATGGAGTGCGAAGTGTACAATTGAGTCATAGGGTTGTTCGCCCTAAGCATTGTATTGTAAATTAGTGTAAAGCTGGCCTACCCATGTGTTGGTTGATAAAATGTGTCTTTTAAAACTCCTAATTACCCCACATTAATCATCAACCTGGGCAAGTCCTTTTATTCCAAGAGTGTACACAATATGTGCATGCTATGAATCCAGAGAGTAATGTTTCTTAAAATGAAGTATATGTTGAAAATAGCAACAAGAAATGCTAAAATAGAAGTGCTAAAAATATCATTACTATAAATAGAAGTTTGGGTACCAGTGCTGGATTGAGCAATAGGGAATGAAAAACGGAAGTGCTAAAAATAGCATTCTATTTTTATCAGTTTAGGATGGATTCCTATTTTAGTCAGTCCTTGGACTAAAATAGGAAGTAAAATTCGAATTTGAACTTAACAGATGTTTGAAAATAAATTAACTAATTTTCCATGAGTTAATTAGTTGTGAAAAATCAAACATGAAGTCTATGTGAGGACATGCAACAATTTATCTATTAATTGAGGAATTTATCGATCAACTAAAGTGATAAGGACGAGTTCTAATTTGAATTGTAATTAGTTGGCTCAGTTAACTGAGTCAAGTCCAGTTAGATTGATTTAGACAATTTCTTTAAATTAATGTGAGTTCAGTTAGTTAATGCATGCTTGCATATAACTACTGTATTTGAGATAACTAAATATTCTCTCATGAATAACTCATGCATGTCAGTTCAGACAAAGACCCAACTGAGATCACAGAAGGGAGAGTGTACTATTAGTTGGATGAAAATTTTCCTATAAAGGAAGCTCATCGATGGATGAGGATTTATCTGCTTCATAATAACGTAGTTGGATCAGAGGTTAGTGAGTGTATGAAGAGTCCAATTCACACAAGTGGCTGCATAGGACCCCAATTAGAATTATGCAAAGAAATAGGAGGTTTGGAAGGCAGATCAGAGGTTTGAGAGAGGACTTTGATTGTATATGAGTAGCAGAGGTATTGTAGAGAGAGCAGGATAGCTTTTGAGATGTTTCTTTTCGTAATACTGGCTATATTTCCACTTGGATGATAATACAGAGTTGGGGTTTTAGGCTGAGGCTTTCCCTTAGTTATATCTTCTGTGTTATGTGTGATTGATTTCCCCATATCAGTTATATGTGTTCTTATTGATGTTGCTCATGTTCGATTAAGCTTCTGCTAAATTGGTTGTAGAAGTAGATCAAGTATTTTGCTTTAGTCTATTTCATTATTAGGTAATCTAAAGGTGGGAATTTCTACATCGTATCGAAGCAAATGTGATCAAAGAAGAGAACAATATACTAGAGGAGATTTCAAAGTTTTGAGTTTTGGGCCGTGATTTTTCAGAGCAGACATGAAAATTTTTGTGCAAAATTTTAAAAAACAAATAGTAAATCTAGATTCCTTGAAGAAAAATACACAAATTAAAAAAAAAATTGCCTGAATCAGAGTTCAGATGATGGGGATATCGCTGATTTAAAATGAGCTCTCTCTCCAAGAAATTTCGTGATGGCGGGAAAGATGAAACAGATTGGTGTGCTATTCAAGAACCTATATGCTCTTGAGGTTCAAGATGCATGAAAAGCCTTGAGCAGTAAGGCAACTGATGGATACTTGGTGGTTAAGAGGGAGAGTATATTACCTCTCAACATGCAATGCCAGAAGAAGTCTCAAATGATTGTGAAGGAGCCATGATTGGTGCAACAGCTTCAGGAGGTTGTGGAGCAGCCACAACAGGGGAAGTTGAGAGGAGATTAAGTAGAGACATCTACTCATGTAGAGACCTCCAATAGGGGGAAACTTCAAACCAAGTGGGCAGAAGGATCACATGCAGTCATACCTCCAGGTAGGAGGTGGGGCAATGTGGAGTAATCGTCCCACAAAGGTTGATATGGGGGTAGGATCCTTGAGGTACCCAACCTCTTTGATTTGACTTTGCTATAGGAGCCCCGATGAGGAGTAGGAAGACTAACTGATTGGGTAGAGATAGATGCAGATGGAGCGATAGAGAGAGCTACAGTGTAGGAGTCCCAAGACTATGTAGAGTTAGCACGCTGCAACAATGTGAGGCATAGGAGTGTTGCACCAGTACATGATGACACGGAGAGGTGTACAACTATGTGAGATGCATGGAGTGTTGCAACAGATTAGAGGTCATAGTGGGAGCACTTGTCAGTAGCAAGTAGAGCTTTAGCATCAGAGTATGCTTCTAGCCCAACAAAGAGGTTAGTGGGGAGTTTTTTTTGTTCTAAGAGTTGCTAGAGCAACCACACTTGGTAGAAGTGTTGCATGTAGAACGTTCCAGAGGTACGGGATCGGGTTCGAGTTGAATTTCTTTCTTGTTGAGAGGGAGTGTTGAAAATAGCAACAAGAAATGCTAAAATTAAAAGTGCTAAAAATAGAACTGCTATAAATAGTAGTTTAGGTACCAGTGATGGATTGAGCAACAGGGAATGAAAAATGGAAGTACTAAAAATAACATTCTATTTTTAGTAGTTCAGGATTTAGTTAGTCCCTGGACTAAAATAGGAAGTAAAATTCGAATTTTAACTTAATAGATGTTTGAAAATTAATTAATTAATTTTCTATGAGTTAATTAGTTGTGAAAAATCAAACATGAAGCTATGTGAGGACATGCAACAGTTTATCTATTAATTGAGGAACTTATCCATCAATTAAAGAGATAAGGATGAGCTCTAATTTGAGTTGTAATTAGTTGGTTCACTTAACTAAGTTAAGTCCAGTTAGATTGATTTAAACAATTTGTTTAAATTAAAGTGAGTTCAGTTAGTTATAACGATTGTACTTCAGATAACTAAAGATTCTCTCATGAATAACTCATGCATGTAAATCTAGACAGAGACCCAGTTGAGATTAAAGAAGGGACAATGTACTATCAGTTGGATGAAATTTTCCTATAAAGGAAGCACATCCATGGATGAGGATTTAACTCCTTCAGGATAGCGTAGTTGGATCAGAGGTTAGTGAGTGTGTGAAGAGGCCAATTCACACAAGTGGCTACACTAGACCCAAATTAGAATTTTGCAAGAAATAGGAGGCTTGGATGGGAAGATCAGAGGTTTCAGAGAGGCCTTTGATTGTCTATGAGTAGCAGAGGTATTACAGAGAGAGAAGGATAGCTTTTGAGCTAATTCTTTTTGTAATACTGGCCATATTTCCACTTGGATGATAATACAGAGTTGGGGTTTTAGGCTGAGGCTTTCCCCTGATTATATCTTATGTGTTATGTGTGATTGATTTCTCCATATCAGTTATATGTGTTCTTATTTATGTTACTCATTTTTGATTAAGCTTCCGCTAAATTGGTTGTAGAAGTAGATCAAGTATTTTTATTTAGTTTATTGCATTATCAGGTGATCTACATGTGGGAATTTCTACAGTATAAACCTTTGATACAAGAGTAAACAGATGTATTTATAAAACTCAAATTGCAATTGTTAAATGAAATATGACATCTAAGCTTCATGACTCAATCCTCTGCTGAAATCGTAATCAAATCTCACACAAGAAATTCAATTAACAATAGCATCAGTCAAGAACATAGTTGCAATAACCAATCTCTTCTTAGCTAATTCAACCTAAATCATACTCAATCTCTATGAAGAAATCCAAATGGAAATGATGTCAATCTAAGAGTTCAATAGTGATAACCAAACTCTTACAGCTAATTAAATCAATACAATTCACTATCTAAATAATTTAATCTAGAATAAGCGTAAATCAAATCAAATGACAGTGTTATAAAACATGTAAAGAAATCATATTGCTTCAATACAAGAAAGAAGGAAATAGCGAATAAGATAAACTCATAGAAAATGGGAAAATTAACAAACCAATCAAACTTGTGAGAATCAGAAATAGATAACACAAGGGAGCATTTTAATCCACCAGAGGTGGGGCCTTAGCCACTAGCGAACACTACTGAGTAATAGATAAAGTGGGGCAATGTTCATCTGTTTCTTATCATAATCCATGAATATGTTAGTGTATTAAGATATGAAAGAGATAAGGAAAGAGGAAAAAGGTGATGGAATTAAGAGTAAATACATACCCATTTTGTAACTCAACATACTCCCCGACTTACCCTATTTCATGTCGTCATGAAAAGTAAGTAGTTCCAATGTACTGCAGTTAAAGAGTAGGCTGGAGAGAGAGTGTCAAAAATTGGTCTAAAACCATGATGTTGAGCCAGGAGCGCAAAGGCGGGCCCTTCCTTTCCTTCAGGCAATTCATAGATAACCCGATAACCTTCACGGGGATACCAAATAATGGGGCTCCGAAATTGACATCCTAACCAATAAGGTCCTTCTCTCAAAATAAGATTGCTATAGGTGACCAAATGGACCATAGCTGCTTTAAAATTTATGTAATTAAATGGTTCCCTATCTTGCATACTACTAGTGGAGACCATCCACCTGAGCTTAGATGCAACCAAATATCTTTCTTGAATGGAGAGGAAATATGATACTCCTTTCTATACAATCTCCTTATGAATGGACCGTAAAATTTTAATCACCCCTTCTCGTCTCATCAGACTCTTATGGTTGGCAAACATTTGTAAAGGGTGCTTAGGTTCACTTCTTAGCCAAAGATCCAATCCATGTTCCTATCTTTGAAATGCATTATAAGCTTTAAACCATTTGAGTTGGTTAACTGCAAACGAAACAAAGGCTTGGAGGAACATCTCCTACAAAAGGGTTAGGGTTCTTTTTCACCTCATTCTCTAATATAGAATTGTGTAGGTAAAACTCACAAAGAAGCCTTTGGACCTTTACATCATGTTTCTTGTAGCAATTTATAAAATCTTCAATTGTTCTTAATTCAATTGGTTTACCATCTCTCACGGCTTTAATTTTCAACAACAGGTACCATTATAACAAAAACAAGGCATAATTGGTGGCAGGAGACCTGCATGCCAGGACATCCATATACAATGAGCAGATGGTGTTTATCTGACTTGTGACTTTGTTTAGTTTGAGCTTGATATTATCCATTTTTTATTCTACCTTTCTGCATCTTTCGAAAGTCTCACTCTCTGTTGTATTCATTTCCTGAAGATGTTTCTGCAACGCTTGATATTTTTGTCAGGAAACGGTTTCTTGTTCAAGTCATTCCAATGTGAGTTGAGCTTGTGCCAATTCTTCCCGAAGATTCAGTATAATGGGGTCATTGTGTGTCATGATGTCTTTGGCTTGTATGCCCATCTAAGTGCTTATGCTATGAGAAGGCATATCTTTTGTCTGTATTTCTTTATTACGGGAGGTCAAAACCTCTGTCTGAGTGCCCATGCTATAAGAGGGTACATCTTCTTTCTATACTTCTTTGTTGTGGAAGGTTCAAACCTCCGTCTGAGTAGCTACGTCTACTAAATTTGTATGTTGTTCTTCTTTAGTGATGACCTTTTGAGTAGGTATGGGCTTAGTTTGAGTTCCTATAGCCCTATCTTCATATAATTCCATTTGCACGGCCACATTTACTGCCTCAGGGGTATTGTTCAGAACCTTTCCCATTATGATTTATTTTATTTTTCTTTGGAGCCTCTTGACCATCTTGCGAAGCTTCTGGTGTTCTTTTCTTAGCTTCTTCAATTTGGCTCTATACCTTTTCAAAGGAGTAATTGGTCTGCTGATATTCTCGTTAATAGATTCTGTCTATAAAGAGCCCGGTTGTTTTCCCTGGCTTTGTGCTAATAAGACAGTGTCTCCAAATTGATTATCAGATTCCTGAATAATCTCTATCTCTGTTTCTTCTTCTTGGCCTATGTTTTATGGGTCTAGAGATTCATGGTTGTTTTCCACTAGGAGCGTGTCACCAGATTGGTTATCTAATTCTTGAATAGCCTTTGTATCTATTTCCGCTTCATGGTTTGTATCTTTTGAGGGAGACAAAATTCTGGTATAGCTAGAATTCCTAGGAGATTGGGTTTATCCTAAGTTAAGATTGAGTAGTCCTTCAAGCTGCATGTAGGCATTCATGTTGGCCAGGACCTGGGCCATCCCTATCTCGAAATCATGCAACAAATCATCTTGGGAACTCGTATTTGGTGTTGGGGGAGGTCACATTTCATTTCTTTATTCATCTTCAGAATGCCCTACTCCTTCCTCAAGTTCTCATTTAGGGTTATCTTGGCCTTCTAACACTAGTTACAAGTATTGTTCACTTACTCGGCTGGATAATTCTATGGGTTGACTAGTGTTGCCTTGAGGATTTTCAACCACTTCCTATTTTGACTTCAACCTTGTGGATCATCTGCATTTGTGAGGTATGCTTCCTGAAAGGGCAGTCCTCCTTCTTTTTGAGACAGGGTTAGGTGCTGACAGGTCTTCACCTCTTTTGAGGGCCAATATTAGATCATCCTAGGTTGATTGTTGTTGGGCAAGGTTATGGCTAACTACTAACCTGATCAAAGATTGGTGGCTAACTAATATTTTTGTTTGTTGGGACTGTCTCAACCTCTTGGAAGTGTCATGCAGTAATGAATTCAACAGTGCAGGCAAATTAACAGAGCATTTTTGTTTTAAAACTACTAAACGTTTGAGTTGTCACAGTCTTACCATGTCTTTACGCCCATCACAGGTAATATAGTTCTAGACAATTCATGCCAATTCTCCCCATGTCTCTCCAAGAGAAGATGGCCGAATGCCTTTGCGCTTCTTGATTAGCTCCTGTCCTTCATCCCTAAAAGCCTCCATAGTGTCATGCAAATTTAATCGCTTGCCACCCCATACTGGTCCTTCTACCGGAAACCTAGACACCTCTACTATCACAACATCTATTACAGTGATTGTTCTGCCTCTTACCAAGGATTTTCCATTCTGTAGATGCCGTAAAAATTTGATGGCGATTTCCTCATTGGTGGGTTGAAATCTTGTAAAATATGTTGTCCATCCTGGGCGAGCTATAATTTCCCTAGCTTCATCAGAGACAACCAGTGTTAAAGGTTCTCGATGCATTGTTCTTCCTCCCATGATGCTTGAATTTTGCAAACGATTAGTGTAGTGGGGAAAGCATAGAAACGAATAGAGGCGAGAGATGGAACATAAAATGGTTGTAATGAATCTATCAGGTGATGCTTTACAAACATAGATACCATTATCGAGGACTGTTATAATGCCACAAACTCTGTGATCATGGGATGTCGTATTTTTCTACAAAATCAAATGAAAAGATGATAGTGCATGCATAAGTATACTGGAGGTCCTCGCCCCCTCTCGAAATAATAGTTCGCCTACGACCGAATGAATGAAAGAATAACATGCTGGTAGCGAAGTACAGGGGTGATGGATTGGGTAATGAAAGTGGCAAGGTATGCATATTAATGAAAGGATCATAAAGGATATTGGAGTGATGAAAACAAGGCATGTAAAGAGACTTATCAATAAGTGATAAGATGTTGTGAGGTGATGTAATAAAGAAAAATGATAGCATATGCAAGAAATAATACTTTACTACCGTTATTCCACTTAAAACCATTGTGATTGATTTTTAAAGATTAACTCATGCATAAAGGTTCAAGGTAAGTTAGGGACATAACCTCTTCATAGAAAATATAAAAACATAAGAAGATGGCATTATAATAATTATTAATGCAGAAAATAAAACTTCAATACCATCAGCAGAGCTTCTATTTCCTACAGGCATTCATAGCCTCAAAAAAGTTGCTTTCTAACCCTTGGGAACCATGGTCCTCTATATATAATTGGGGAAGTGCATTATGATGTCCATAGTAGATATCAATGTTCTGGCATGGTAACCAGATGAACACATTTCCATTCACTAGGAAGTAGTGAAAGTGGTTAGGCTGGCTCGTGATGAGACCTCCTATTCCAAGGACTTTGTTTCTTGATGCATCCATCGGACCATATCCCTGGTGTGGTGGCCATAGTGGGAATGCCACTTCGCTTCTTCCTTATGATCATGGTAGTCTAGCTCGTGATGAGACCCCCTATCCTCCATATGTGGAAAAAAATCATAAAATTGTTAGTGAATATCTATATATATATATATTTCATTTTCTTTAAACACTCCACATTTTATATATAGAGGGTGGCTCAACACTCCTTAAGAGTAAGGATGGCGGAAGAAGTTTGAAAAAATCAATAGAAAAAATATACCCATAATCTTATTGATAATAAATAGAGAGAGTTATACAAGACAGGGGAGAACCAGCATGGTACAGATAATCAATCAGTTTGATTTATAGTGGAAATGAGGACAATGAAGTGATATAGATAATTGTGTCCTTTCTTTTTCGATCATCATAAAGAAATCTTGTTAAAGATGATAATATTCAAGATATTTGCATGTTCCAGTAGAATCCATACTTGCTGTCTTTAAATATGTATTTTACTTTTATGCCATAAAGAGGATCATAAAGAGTGAACTGGGATGGTCTAGGGATGATCATGCAAGGAGGAGAAAGGGGTTTCTCAAAAATACTCACAAGGTGTTGTTCCCTAAAGGTAACAAGAAAAGAAAAACCACACAAAAAGTGTTGTTCCCTATAGGGAACAACAGTTATTCCCTGTAGGGAACAACAAAGAAAAACACGCAAATAAAGGTGTTGTTCCTTATAGGGAATAGTAGTTGTTCCCTGTAGGGAACAACAAAGGAAAAATACACACAAAAAGTGTTGTTCCCTATAGGGAACAGAAGCTCTTCCCTGTAGGGAACAACAAAGCAGAATATACGCAAAAAGTGTTGTTCCCTATAGGGAACATCAAAGAGAATACACATAAAAATTTGTATTCCCTATAGGGAATAGCAGTTGTTCCCTGTAGTGAACAACAAAGAAACTACACACGAAAATTGATGTTCCCTATAGGGAACAACAACTGTTCCCTATAGGGAACAACAAAGAAAATACACATGAAAATTGTTGTTCCCTGTAGGGAACAACAAAGAAAAATGCACACAAAAAGTGTTGTTCCCTATAGGGAATAGCAGTTGTTTCCTGTAGGGAACATCAAATCAAAATACACACGAAAAGTGTTGTTCCCCATAGGGAACAACAACTATTCCCTGTAGGGAATAACAAAGAAAAATGCACACGAAAAGTGTTTTTCCCTATAGGGAACAACTGTTGTTCCCTATATGGAACAAAAAAGAAAAATAGTAAAAAACTAATAAACAATCATCTCTACTATTCTAAGAAAATCCAATCAAACAGAAAGAAAATAGAAAAGAAATTTTATGTACAGGTCTCAAAAATAAATTCTTCACTAGACTGGTGTTGTTGAAGAGTTTCCCTATTCAATGAGAATTTGTATCGTAGAATATTCACGTATCTGTTGGCAAAAGGATTCCCTTGCAAGTGGTTTGTGGTAGAGGCGTACTCGATGTCAATTTGCTTTAAAAGAGTAGCCAGACCTGTCAATGGTGGCTAATGTAAGGGTGCCATTATTGTGCACCTCTTGTATCTTGTAGGGGCCTAACCATCTAGTCTGGAGTTTTCCTGGGAAATCCTGGAACCTAGAATCATACAGAACTGCCCAGTCACCTTCATGGAATATCTTTTTTTAATGAGGGCATCATGCCATTTTGATCTTTGTTGTTGAATAAGTACAATATGCTGAAGAGCTGACAGCCGGATTTCATCCAATTCATTGATTTGATGTAGTCTGTTAACGTGTGCTTCATTCAAATCCAACCCTACTTCTTGGGCTATCCTCAATGTCTGAATCTCAAATTCTGTGGGGAAGATAGGTTCTTTGCTAGAAACTATCTAATATGGGGAGTATCCTATGGTATTCCTCCAAGTCATGTGATATGCCGACATGGCTTCTGGAAATCTGGTATCTTAGTCACGCCTATGTGAGGCGACTATCTTTGTTAGAATGGCCTCGATTTTTTTGTTGGTACTTTCTACCTGGCCGTTTGCCTATGGGTGGTATGGAGATGTGGTTCTGTGAAAAATGTGATCATTTTTTAGTGTAGCAGCAATCTTATGGCATACAAATTTTGGCCCTCTATCCATAATTATTTCTCTAGGCAAGCCATACCGCACGAAAATTTGGAAAAGAAAGTGGATTACTGTGTCCTCTATTGCCCTTGGTAATGCTTCTACCTCCATCCATTTAGTCACATATTCTATTGCAACTAGTATATATGTCTTTTGATTACATGATGGGTTTATTGGGCCAATGAATTCCAACCCCAACATTCAAAAGGTTTGATGACTAACTGTGGATGTAGGGGCATCTTATCAGACTAGCTAGGGTGACCCATTCTTTGGCAGTTATCGCATGCCTCGACAAATTTCTTGGCATCCTTAAAAATGGTAGGCCAATAATAGCCCATCTGTAAGACTTTATGTCTAGTTGTGTAGTCTGTAAAGTGTCCACTGCAAGGTCCGTTGTGGCAGGCTTTTAGGATATCGTAGATTTCATCTTCCCTGACACACCTGCGGATATGTATATCGGCTCCTGTGTGAAAGAGTTATCCATCGATCGAGGAGAACCAAGTGCTACATTGCACTATTAATTTTATTCCTTTGGGTGTCAGGTGCTTGGGTAATTTTCCAACTGTTAGGTAATTCATGACATCTACATACCATAGTGTTTTCACGGTCACAACAAGTAGGTGCTCATTGGGGAACTGGTCTTCTACTACCACTGCGTCATTTGTTCTTGGCACACGTGAAAGGAAGTATACAACCAGATTTTCCTTTCCTGGTCGATCTTTGATTGTTATGTCAAATTCCTACAAAAGGATTAACCATCGTGTCACTCTTCCATTCATAATAGGTTTATTAGCTAAATATTTGATAGTAGAGTGATCAGTATACAAAACCATAGGGTATCCTGTTATATAGTGTCTGAATTTGCTAATAGCATAGATTATAGTTAAAAACTCTTTTTCGATCATGGTGTAATTCAATTCAACATGAGTTAAATTTTTACTGATGTAGTATATCGCATAAGGTTTCCT
This sequence comes from Pinus taeda, assembly GCA_000404065.3. Taxonomy (NCBI): domain Eukaryota; kingdom Viridiplantae; phylum Streptophyta; class Pinopsida; order Pinales; family Pinaceae; genus Pinus; species Pinus taeda. Next base: position 89,764 of record APFE031339514.1, on the reverse strand, counting down.
GTCTTCCTCTTGGCTGAGAACTGCTCCAACGGCCGTATCTAATGCATTAGATGAAATGTGGAATGGTAAATCCTAGTTCGGGCCCCGTAATACTAGGGTTGTTGATACTAGCCATTTTAATTCTTCAAAGGCAATGTCACATTTGTCAGTCCATATAAAATCGACATTTCCTGTCAAAGCATATAATGGTGCAGCAATTTGCGAGAAGTTTTTTATAAATCTTTGATAATATCTAGAAAATCCCAAAAAACTACGTACCTCAGTTTGAGTGTAGGAGGTAGGTAGTATGAGAATTATCTGAATTTTTGATGGATCTACCTGAATTCCAGCTGCTAAGATGTAATGACCTAGGATCAGGCCTTCGGTCATCATCATGTGGCATTTCTCATGGCTCAAGTAGAGCCTAGTAGCAATGCATGTTTCTAGGACTTTCTCCAATGTTTGTAATGCCAACTTGAAGTTATCTCCATAGGGTGTAAAATCATCCATGTACACCTCTAATCCTTCATTTATCAAGTCTGCAAAAATGTTGAGTATGGCTCTTTGGAATGTGGCAGGTGCATTGCATAGTCCAAAAGGTAATACCCTGTAAGAAAATGTCCCCCAGGGGCAGGTGAAGGTAGGCTTATCTTGGTATTTAGGGGAAATTTGGATTTGGTTGTAGCCACTGAAGCCGTCCAGGAAAGAGAAGAATTTTTTACCTACCAATGTGTCTAGAACCTGGTCGATGAATGGAAGGGGAAAATGATCTTTTTGCATTTCTTTATTAAGCTCTCTGTAATCGACACATATACGCCACTTCCTATGCTTTTTAGGAACCACAACTAATGGAAAAACCCATTTGCTATCAGATATAGGATAGATGAAATTTACATCTAACAGTTTCCATAGTTCATCTTTAACAACATCCTTTAGGTGAGGGTTTAATCTGTGTTGAGGTTGTTGAATGGGTCTCGTGTCTTTCTCATTGTAGATGTGGTGCATACATAATTAGGGGTCAATCCCTTTCATATTTGGGTAATCCCAAGTGAAAGCCCCTTTATATTTTCTAAGGAGTTGGATAAGCCTCTGTTGCTGGTCATCAGTCATGTTTTTTATTAATGTCTAGGACTTTCCCTGGCTCAATTTCAATGGGTTTGCCATTATAAACAATTGTTGTTGGTATTGTTTGGTCATTGGTATCTTTTAAGGGATCTTCTTCGATTTCATTATCTAGGGCTGCTTCAATCATGTGACATTTTAGATTTGGTACGATGGCTGGGTGGTTAATATAAGTGTTAATAATTTCATCTTCTATTTGATTCTTAAATTCAAGAGCATCTGCTACAGTTAGCGGTGATCGAATATTTTTGGTTAAATATGTTACAGGTTGTTTCCTATTTTTTATTATAGTTAGGCTTGGCTGAGTTGGAGGATATAAAGCTAGTTTCTTCACATTACTTCCTCTTGCTATAGTCATATTGTCTGTTCAACACCTTATATAAAAATCTACGGTCGCTAGCCAAGATCTTCCTAATATTAGAGGATGTCCATCTAGCTGGTTTCTAGGATTAATAATCAAGAAATCTACTGGGTATTCCCAAGAATCTACAGACACCATTACATCCTGTAATGTCCCTTCTAGTTTGACAACTGACTAGTTAGCAAGTTCTAGGAAAGTTGTAGTTGGATATAAGGCTGTGATGCCAAGTCTTTGATGGGTTGTTGTTGTGAGAATACTAATGGCTACCCCTAGATCGACTAACGCATTGGGAAAGGAACATCCATTTATTTGTACTGTGACTATAGGGTTTCCTGGGTCCTCATATTTCACTGGTATCTCTCTGCCTAATAATAAATCAGACAAAGTTCCGACTACGTGGACAGTTGGTGTTACTTTTATTTTCCTCGTAGGCTTTTTCGTACAAAATTGCTTAATGGTTTTTGCATAGATTGGAATGTCCTGAATAGCCTGGAGGAGGGGTAATTTTACACGAAGATTTTTTAATTCTCCCAGGAGATCGAAATCGAGATATTCGAATGGGCGAGGTATAATCAATCTTTCTGGGAATGGTGGAGAAGAGGTAATAGTTTGTTCGTGGCTTTTCTGTTTGAGTGTATTCTCTCTTTGAGGTGTTTGTTCTATAGGTAGTGGTTCTTAAAATTATATATTTTTATCCTCCTCTGACTTGATTATTCGTCTAGACCTCAATTTGAGTTCCTTACACTCTCTCAACTCAGTTTCCGGAGCTAGAACTTCAATAATATATACCGACTGGACTGGTTTGTTGTTGGGATTTGGGTTGGGCTAGGCTAGCAGCTGCGCTCATAGATTGGGTTGAGGATTCTGCTACAATGTGTAAGGTGTCAATACTGTAGGTTGAGGCTGGGGGATTGTTCTTGCTAGCTGGTTTGTGGTCTTTGCCATCTTGATTTCTAGTTTTGGTTTTGTGAAGTGGAGGGGGACCATTGAGATGGATATGGATTATTCTACTAGAATGGTGGAAAATAAGAGGAGTTTCGCCAAATATTGTTTGTATTTGACTGATTGGACCAAGGTGGCATAGAAAATGCTTATGGTGACCAATTAGGAAAAGGTGGTTGGTTCTACCATGTAGCCCCTGTGTATTGTTGAGAATTATATTGTGAGGGCTGAAAGAATGAAGATGGGTTGGTAGGCATACTTGTTTGTCGTGTTTTCCATTGGCGCCACTGATTTAATAGGTAGACTGGTTCCGCTTCCTCCTCTGCCTCTTTGAAAAATACTTTTAATCCTGGGAGAGATGGGAAATTTTCCGTGGCATGTTCTTTAGTTCATATGGCACAAGTATGTACCATATCCAGTGGACATTCTTTATGAATATGTTTCTTCCTGCATCGAGGGCAAAAAATAACCAGGTTTTGTTCTACTTTGGCCTACTTCTGCTTAGCTTGCATGATGTCTAATTGTGTTTTCAAGGTTCCCAGGATATCCATTTTGAAATCTTTTAGCAGGTTGCTGATTTCAGTACGAGCAATGCTTCCGCCAGAGGTTTTGTTGTCCTTGGTGATGATATCACATTCAGCTAGTTTCAGTCTTGTACTACCCCTTGAGCACCTGATACACAAATCGATAATGTTAGCATAGTCTTCTTGATAGATGTCACCTTTACCCATAATATTTAATTTCTCTATCCAGTGGTCTTTCATCCCCTTAATCATCGTGGTTTTTAGCATATTATCAAGCAGATTTGTGTAGGCAAACCTTTGGAGGTTATATTGGAAATGCTCCACATACTCTTCCAAAGTTTCACTAGGTCCTGATACCATTTGGAATATCTCTTCTTTTAGTTCTATAGATCTGCAATAATCTTGATATTTTTTAAGAAAAGTAGTTTTCATTTGGTCCCAATCATTTATGGTGCCCCCCACCCAGTCCCATAAACCAACACAGAGCTACTCCATTTAATGTGGAGGGAAACAACTTCAGTTTCTAGGGATTGGTGGTGTAATCATAACCCCAACATAGGACATCGAATTCAAACAAGAACACATACAGATCTTCTAAAGTGAGTCCATGAAAGGTGGGAATATTTTGTAGAGGGATAGCTTTCATGGGGGAATTGACAACTGTGTCAACAACATGATACTATAATGTAGAGGTCTGGGGTGTTTTTGGATTATTGGCTATTTGATCAAAGATATGCCAGTACCCTTCTGGGATCTCTGGAGCTAGAGAATTATCCCTAGGATGTCTAGAAGACACAGGAATGATCTTAACAACACTCCCTTGATCTAGGACATTGGGTGTCCTCTAGTCAATTACTACCTCAAGAGATCTTGCTTCTTCAAATTCCCCTGTTTCTCCTTCTCCTTCACAGATGTTGCAAGAATTCCCTTCTTGTGAGGGAATTGGTCACGAATTTTCAATGTCTTGAAAACTATGCTCAGTCCCTTCAGTTTTATTGTGGACCTCAGCATAGGCTACATATGGTGAGCCTATGGCGGGAAGGGAGACAGTAGGTTGTTTGGAAGCAACGGTTTAGGGACCTACTGATGGCTAAGATTCATCTTTTCTTAAGATTTCGTCGATAAAAGTTGATCATTCAAGGGTCATCAACCCCTTAGATTTTTTAGGTTTGGGATGTGGAATTGTATTGTTTTCTAGTCTTTTCTTCTTAGTCATTCATGCAAAAATTAAAACTTTTATTTCTACCTTAAATTCCTAGCAATTATATTGGAAAGCGAGTGGGGGAGCATACATTTTACTCGCTCCGTATGCAGGTTCTTACCTTCCATTTTTAATACCTATTTCTCTCTCAATAGTTAGACATCAAATACCTACTTCACTTTGCTATAATTGTGCTGAAAAGTGAATGGAGGAGCAAGAACTTCACTTGCTCATTACGTAGGTTCTTACCTTCCGTTTTCAATACCCAATTCTTTCCGAACAACAATTATCAAATATACATCACTCTTTGTAAAATGTCAACACTCTCCCCAGAAATGGTGCCAAAATGTTGGTTGATAAAGGGTGTCTTTTAAAACTCCTAATTACCCCACATTAATCATCAACTCGGGCAAGTCCTTTTATTCGAAGAGTGTACACAATATGTGCATGTTATGAATCCGGAGAGTAATTTTTCTTAAAATGAAGTATAAACCTTTGATATAAGAGTAAATGGATGCATCTATAAAACTAAAATTGCAATTATTAAAGGAAATATGACATATAAGCTTCAAGACTCAATCCTCTACTAAAATCATAATCAAATCTCACACAGGCAATTTAATTAACAATAGCATTTGCCGAGAGCATAGTAGTAATAACCAGTCTCTTCTTAGTTGATTCAACCTAAATCATACTCAATCTCTACGAAGCAATCTCAATGGAATTAAGAGTAAATACATACTCATTTCGTAACTAAACACCATGGTCCGCAGACCATGGGATTGTATAAATAGAGCAAGGCTCTAACTTGTAAAGATAGTGAAGAATAGAAAGAGTAGCAATGGAATGGTTCAAGCTTAGAGTAGAATTGTAAGTGTCTTGGGTTGTAGTAGTAGGAAGAGGCTCTGCAGCTGAGTGCACAGAGGCCTAGTAGAGTCCGCAACTGAGTGCGCGGACCCCTGCAGTTGAGTGTGCATGGTAGAGTCGAGTCTGTAAGTGGGACAGAAAGCTATTAAAGAGAAGTTTATCCTAAGTCTATGTAATTGTTGTGCTTTATCTTTGTTATGTTTATATTTATTTATGTCTTGCACCCACTGATATGAATGATGATTCTGCTATAATAACCATAAATATCACACACAAGTTAGGTAATCATTTGAATGACAAGAAACTTGGGTATTAAATGTGTCGCGCCCTGAGTAGGGCTATGCGGAAGCCACACCACAAGTCTCGAAGGGATCACAAGTGCGCACAGTGACAGGTCAGACCGCGGACCTCCGGAAGCCCATCAGACATCCCAAGGGTGTCGAAGCATAGTTCTGGCACCCTACCATACTACTTCGGGTGAGACCTCAATCTGCGCTCTGTGGATTATTGCTGAAATGGCTAGTATTACCAAAATTTTCTTAGCTAAATCACTTCTGAACCTGGGTCAGGCCCCACTAAGCCAACATAATGCATGTTGAAGTTATCTAATAGTTAAGCTAATCTAGGTTGCCACAGAAGTAAGGGTAATTATAGAGGCACGTAAGTGTTTGAATCACCTATTTAGGGTACGCAAAGGATGATCGCAGACCTTTGTGAAGGTTTCGAAGCCGAGTAAGAGAAGTATAGCGATAAGCCCTAAAGGGATTATCAGTCTGTATGAAGGAATGGTTAGGGGATGAAATGACATCACAGTTATCTCAGGGTTCAAAAACTTGGTTCCTGCATCCCCCCATACTGATTTAGGTGAGATTTTAGTCTGTGCTTCACGAATTGAAGCCGAAAGGGAAAGTAGTGTAGGGATTTGCACGACTAATTAACACTAAAACTGGGTTAGGGCCCATGAAGCCAACAAATGGTTCTGTCCCATACTACTTCGGATGAGACTTCAGTTCGTGCTCGCAGATTGATGTTGAAAAGGTCAGTAATGTAGGGATTTTCTTGGCTAATTAACGCTTAACCTGGGTTAGGGCCCATCTAGCCAACACCTTCAGGGCCTATGTATTTTCGACGAAAATTTGTTCATTGCTCACCTAGTACTCACTGATTAAACTAAGAGCGCGATTTCCCAAGATCTCAATTCCACTGTCACTCCTTTCTGCAGTGCATGAAGGAATTTGTTGGGGAGTGCTACAATATTTTGGTTGATTTTCTTAAGGATAATTATGATGATATTGTCATCAAACAATTCTACAATTAGTGGCCCCTCTAGTAAAGAAACTATTTGAAGGTCCACTATCCTTACCATCTTTGCAACTTGACTTGTCCCTCATGCCAAGCTTGTTTGTGCGGCGCTCACTTGACCTGTGCCCACCTGTATCCTGCTCGTTTGGATCTGTAGTTCATGAAAATCCATCTAGATGTTCCCTAGTGATTACATGTATTATTTCTCGAATTACTACAATAGTTCGGATGTAGCATCCTGCACTTTTTCACTGATCTCGTCAAGATTTCCCTCTGTTAGGGTGATGGGATCTACTTGTGTTTTAGCTAATTTCTTCTTTTTGCGAGAACACTCCAGTTGCTTCTCTTCGCGATTCCTTCGCCGGAATGGGGTGTTCAACCCCTTATCTCTGCCTCCACCCCGTTCAGATTGCTCTTCCTTCTCAGTTTCGGGTATGGAGATTTTCCACTCTGCTCGGAGTCGCGTTGTTTTTATTTATCTTATTCCTTTGTAGCACGCTTCTTTTCCATTAGAGCTTTCTCTTCGGCTTCCTTCTTTCATTTCGCAGCCAATTTTTGTACCACTTTTTTACAGCATCTTTCTGTTTCTTCTCAGCTGAGCTCCTTGGGCCTTTGCTGGTACCTGCATCTAAGTTGGATGGGATGTGACAATCTTCCATCCAATACTTGATTACTTCTTGTATGGTGTTAGTGTCAGTGTTTCACACTGCCACCAGTGATCAAAATATGCTCTTTTGCATTTCATAGTAGGAGTCCCATACTGATGAGTTTTCCTTCCATTAGGTCATGGATTCACTGACGGTAGGGTTTTCTTCAAATTTTTCCCTCATGATATTTACTTGTTTATCATCTTTCATATATTTCAGTCATGGCTCATGTTCCCTTTGCAATTCATTTCATTAGGTCTTAGGGTTTGGTCTCATTAGGTTTTAGGGTCCAACTATGGTCAAAATTTGATGATTACATGCCAATAATGATCAGCAAGGACATGACGAGGCCAATAATGATTGCTGCTCCTAAGCATATAATGATGTTTCCAAGCACCCCCCACTATAAAAATCAAGTCATCATGAGCGCCAATTCACCTGCAAAAGCAAAAGAGAAGTAAGCACTAAAACCCTAAATTCCTTTCCCACTGAGCTAGGATTAGCTATGAGAGCTAAGATATCTTAGTAGAGGGGGCATAAGGGATATTAGAAGGTATAAGGCCATTTCATATCATCAAACATTAGGTCTCCATCATTTGTTGAGAAGTCATTCCAAGGAACAAGCCATTCACTAAACATAAGGGACGTTTTTTCCTTAAACTATGTTTTTGAGAAAGAAAAGATGAATTTCATAAACATGAGAAAGGTTTTTGTCCATCATTGACCCAAGAAGAAAAACCTCTTTTAGTTTTTACACAGGTTTCATGGTTTGGGAGAAATGTCGAAAACATCATTTGCCTTGGGAGGGTTAATGCACCTTTGGAGAGACCTTGGTAAAATCACTTTGTCTCCTAGATGGAATGACTAAATGACTTACTTGATGAGTACAATGATATGTAGGCAAAAATAACTTTCCAATGATCTATAATGAGCTCAATTTGGAGTTGAGAAAGTCCTTCACAAGTTGACTGCAACAACACTCTGCATTTGGGAGCCTCATTCTGCACATTTTGACCAGTCTTGGGATATTGCACTTTTGATAGCGAAAATGAACTCCAAATTGCAAAATTCAAGATGTTCTGGAAATTATACTTGACAAGTTTTCGAATAAGATATCACACACCCAATTTGGACATCGAGAAGGCTACCAAAAGCGAGCTTGAAGTGGCACTATGATTTTGAGCGGTGGCGTTGCGCTTTGAAGCCGGCGCTGTGCTTCTAGATATTTTTCCTAGTGTAAAAGTACACAGGCACTACACTTTGAGGCCGACACTATGCCCTTGTAGGTGGCATTGCGCTTTGCCCAACAAAGCCCCAAATCACCTCAAATCACCAAATTCCACCAAATTTCTTCAATTTTTCCTCTTTTGCAAGTATGTATCCTAATATCTCTTGTTGTTTAGGGTTTTGTCTCAAGTTTTTGTGTTTTTTCACCTCTAAAATCAAAACCCTAGTTTCTATTACAAACCCTAGCTTTCTTAGAATCTATCTCATGAACTGAAACCCTCATCTTTACTATTGCTTTCCTACCCTATCAACTTATTATTTCTCCACAAACACCCTCACACATACATTTTTCTCACTCCATTCCTCCACACTATTGTTCATAATACTATCCATATATTACCATATTGTTCAAACCAAGAAAAAACATGGATAGAGACAATGATTATGATTATGAAGAGGAGACATTTAGTGACAGCTTCATGGAGAGACATAGACAACAAAGGAAGCCTCATAAAGGAGGAAAAATCATCAAAGAGGAGCCCACTAGTTTGAGAGAATTACAGTGTTGTCCACTTGCAGTTTCTTGTTTTAGGCACCAAGCATGTTTTTAATTTTGTGAATTGGTGGAAAGAATTCAGTTTCACCATGAGTTGGCTAGAATTTTTGTGACTTATTTATATAACAATGAGGTGACGGTTTGCTGGAGTGAAATTCACAGTATCACCAGCTATTATTTCAGAGGGCCAACGAAGATAACCAGATGATGAGGCACATGGCCTATCGCTACAGGACACAAAAGAAAATTTGTAACATGAAAATGAAGAGGATGAAAGCTAGGTTAAGGAGAGCTTTAGAGGGCAAGAAAGAGCAAGATAGGTTGAAGATGTTGGCTAACACCTCCTTGGCCGACAAAAGCAACTAATGGTGGTGTTCCATGCCAAATTTGGGCAAGTTTTGGAGGTTTTTTGCATTTTTTAAAATTTTGAAATTCACAACACAAAAATTTTACCCAGAAGCACAGTGCCATCGGCACTGCGCTTTTTCTTGGAGAATCATATGGAAAAAAGGTTTGTAGTTTTGGATTCAAAATGATGAGAACATACACCCTGGAAAGTTTCATAATTTTTGGAGCAAATCTGGATCACCAAAAGGTCCAACAACTACCAAAAAATGACCTTTCTGCCTCATTTTGGACACACAGAAGCGGTCTTGGGAGGTTCACGTTTTTAGGGGGAAATGATCCCCAAATTCAAAAATTCAATTTCTTGCAGAAACTATACTTCAAGACCTTTCCAATGAGCTATCTAGGGCTCAATTTGGTTAAGGGTAAGGCCTCTGAAAGTAGGTGGAATGCGTCGCTTCATTTTTGACTAATTTGCCCAAAAAATCTAAATTTCACCAGTTTTCATTGAAAAATCACTTTCTTTCTCCTCATGGATGTTTTCACTAATGTAATTGATAAAATGGCATTTAAATGTAATGGTAAATTGTCTTAAAAGGTAGATTCATTAGTTAGAGGTGGTTTTGAAGCTAATGAATCAGTTTCATGCTTATAGAGGCAAGTAGTTAGACTGTCTATATTCCTGGTCCATATTTGGAAATGGTTGTAACATCCCCTCTTCTCATGGATTCGACCCCGATGGTTAGGATGAGTGGTTTTGATGTCTATATTATGTATTTTCTTTGTCATTGTCAATGGTTGGATACTCTTGGATGCTCTGAACTATATTGTACATCATTGTAAGCAGTTTGTCAAGAAAATTAATAAGAGTTACAACTATTTTTATGGGATACCTGTGGTATGGTGTTTTTGCATAGTTTCTTCTTTTGTTATCAATTTTTTACATGCTTTATGTATGCCATCATCTATTTCACTACTTCTAGTTGAATGATATCAAGATGGATAGGTAGAATCCATTGTTTACAATGCTCTACCTTGGGAAACCATTCAGTATTCTATGTTCTCTGTTGTTTTAGAAGGGTACATGATCTTTACATGCTCTCCTTAGCTCCTCACCAGTCTTAGACATCCCACCTCACTAAATTTCAAGTTCCAAAGCCTATACCTACCTTGCCCCATGGAACACCCTGCATTCTGACCTAATTTCCCAGGCCCAAATTGCCTTGCTCCATCTGATTCAAAAAAAAACCAACAAATTTAATCAAAATCCTCTGAGCTACTATACGTAACCTAAAATCCATATCTAATCCAATCAATTTGATTAATATCCATAAGGAGAGAGACCTCTCCCAACCTGGTAGGGATGGCTACCAAGTTAAGCATGGTTTGTGGTTACCCTAGAATTGCTTCAATTCAGCTCGAGGTCCATCTAGGTGATAACATAGTGGCGACCATACTAGGGATGTAGTTTTATGTTCCTCAGCAAAATGTATCAAGTTTAGATCTGATTGTTGATGGTGGACAACAATCAAACACTGAAAGGCTGAAATCATTCACCTCATGACTCCAAATCAATTTCAAGATCAGATCCAAGGACTCCACTGGAGGATGAACCTGACCAACAGAAACATGAAAAGACAAAATGGAAGATCAGGTATTCAAGTTGGAATTTCATCCAAGAAATTATGTTCTTTGTTATAAATTATTTCTTCTCTTTTCCTGAGAATGTAAAGAAGGCTTTACAAAGTATACTGTATTTGAGAAAAGATCCTAGACCTGCATTTGATTCTTTCCCTTTGAAGATTGTGAATACAAAATGTTCGCATGCCTTTGATATTGATCAAGACCCTTCTTCCAAATCTTATGATGACCATCTTCAAATTGATGAGCCTAAAGAGACAAAGACTGATTCTACACCTTTTGTACATATTCCTATACCTTGTAAAATTCTAGATAGATACAAGCCTTTGATTTTACCTCCTATATCCCATGCTTTCCCTAAAAATCATTACCTATATCTACCAAGATTTGATGGTGACTATGACAACATGATGAAGAACCTGAAGACGCTACGATTACAAGCACAGACTTTCTCTAACATACAAACCAATCTCATTCATTTTCTTAAATGCCGAAATGTTGATTTAAAAACTCTGATTCCACTTAAACATAAAAAGAACGCAGACTTATAATTATTTTATAGACATATGAGAAATTTAAACTGCTCACACAGTGAATTGAATAAACGCCTCTTGATTATTTGTCACAGCACAACATTCAGGTATAGGAGGAGACTTCTTCAACATATATTCATGAACCTCATCAATTAATCTCTGACAATCTGCATTTCCAAGCTTTGGTGAGTACGTAAGGGACTTGGTGGCAAGTGCAATCCTTTCGTCCTTAGAGTAATCAAGGGATCCAACTGCTCCTTCTGGTTTTGTTGGCATGGATGCAATAAGTGCTACCAATGCAGCTTGAACGCTCCTTGATGGTTGCCAATGCTCAGGATGATAATTTGATATATGCAAGCATATCTTTGTCTGAGTTTCAAATCTGCCATTGGGCGTCAATAACATAAAGGAAGGGGGCTTGAAAGGGTAATCTGGAGGCAACTGGATTCGACCATGATAAATCCTGCCTTCAAACTCCGTATCCTGAGGTCCTCTAATGGCAAAGTAAATGGCATTTCCGCAACTGCCGGAGTTGCCGGACGCAAGTTAATGAATATCCAATCTATCTGATACCACAGATATCTCTTGTTCTCAACAGCAGTTCAAATCACATCTGGCAATTAACGATATCCGGAATTTTTATGCGAGATTTTAGGAATCACAATTTTCCCAAATTCTGGTGTTGTCCCTAGAATCCGTGCAGTCTATACCTCCTTATTTTCTATAGAAAGAGATTCCATTCACAAAATTCACAAGCCATTAGTCATGACACAGATATTCTTAACATATTTAAATCAAAACCACAGTTTAACCAATTCAAGGGATTGTCAACGCATGGATCTACACACCAGTTACACAGGTCACGCCTATTTGGTTTATAACACAGATCAACCATCACACATTGGCGCAAACACTATTTTTTTTCTTATTCATAAGCAGTAATAAAATAGAGTTTAGCTTTGGCGTCCTTTCACAAAGGACAATCTCGGCTTTTTCTTTAAAAAAACACAGTCTTCCTTTTTTATCAAAGCTTTCCGCTCATCTAAAAACACACACCACACTTTTGTTACACACGACACACAGTTTTTCACAAGCTTCTGAGCTTTTTTTCACTCTACCAGATCACACCCTACCTAACCTATCTTTCCACGAAGAATCTCTCTTCGTTTACTACAACTTCCTCACATTAACTCCACTAACAAATTGATAACACAATCTTCTAATTTTAAAAAATCCTAACAATAAAATCTCCTACCTATTAGTGCTCTCACACACCTGTTTTAACAAATCTTATCACTAAGTTACTATAATAACTAATTATTTGAGAAATCACCCTCCTCAATAAACTAGATTTGAACAAATCTTGAACGAAATTCACCCTGTCAGGCCACAACATGTGGACAATTTTCCACATTGTTGGCCAGGTCCGATGCTCCTGCATCAGACTCCCAGGGAAGAAAACTGATCTTGTAGTTGTTTGGAGTTGATCCCCATTCTCTGTAGCTCCACTGATGTCCTCTACTGGTTCCTCTTTCCACTTGGTCAAATACTGATAATGAGCCTGATTCATGGTTCGCTTTAGCGCTTTCTTTTTCCTTTTTCTGGCTTTGGGCTTTCATCTGTTATGGCGTCTCTTTGTGGTTCTTCTTCTGGATTTTAGTATAGGTACCTTTCTGCAATACATGACTAAATCACCTGTTTCGAATTCCTTTTTCTGCCTCCTCATATCTGCTTGCTGCTTGTCTTTGCTACTGCATTCCTGCCATCTGCTTTTGACATCTCCCTCAAATATGCTTCTAGGAGTTACCCAATTCACATCTACTTGGATTTTCTTCAGATTGAGTATTGTTTGCACAACACATGGATTAAGACTTCCATTGATTTGCCCTTTATCCATCAAATCTTCCATTTTCGTTCCAGTTTCGGCATTTTCCTGCATTACCCTGTAGGCTACTTTATTCGGCAAACTGACTCCAGGTATTAGATCATTATGGTGGCTAATACTCCTGATGGGTAACAACTCATCCACAACAATATCAACATAATCATTCAAGAAATTCTGAATTTCTTCAGGTAAAATCTTCTAAATTTGTAGAAGTTAAAATTACCTTGGGTTTGCCAACACCAGCAAGATGCATCTCCTTACCCTTCTCATCTTCCTACAACAGGGTCTTCTCATTCATCAACGTAACATTGTTTCCAAGTGCTTCTTTATTATCTTCAGCTTTCAACGGAAGTAGTGTATGCTTATTCCCATATTTCTCCAAAGTATAAGTATTTCTTCTGCCATCATGTATGGAATTTTGGTCAAACTGCTAGGGCCTCCCTAACAATATGTGGCATACATCTATCGACATTACATCACATAAAATGACATCCTTATAAGTACCAATCTGAAATTCAACTTGACATTGTTCAGTTACAAAAATTTGATGACCTTTCTGAAGCCACGATACTTTATAAGGAGTGGGGTGTATTGTTCTCTCCAACTTCAACTTGTCCACCATCTCTGTAGAAACAAGGTTTTCAGTACTACTGCTATCAATTATCAACTTGCAACACTTACCCTCGGACTTACATACAGTTCTGAATAAAGTCTTCCTTTGAACTGGTTCTTTGGCTTCCTTAGCTCCTTCCAGTAATACCCTCTTTAGTAATAGGGACTCTCCATCTTCTGGTGGTTCCTCTTTAGCTTCAGGTTGAGGAATCTCCTCCTTGGCTTCTGCAACATTCACGTTGCGCTGGTTTGCTGATCTCTGATGAGGACAATCCCATTGTACATGTCCGCATTCACCACATGCAAAGCACCGGACATCTCTTCCTCGTCCTCTGCCTCTGGGCACAAACCTTCCACGGCCAAAATCTCCTCTTTGTGGTGCTTTATTGCTCGCACTCCCTGCCTCATTCTGAGAGGGTTGAACTTTGGATTCAAGTATCCTTCCTTCGTTTGCTGGATTCTTACCTCTGTTTCTCTGGTTTTTTTTGTGCAAGAGTTTTTCCTCTACCTTCAAGGCTGCTTGATAGGCATCCTCAACAGTTTTCAAACTTAACAGGCTAATCTCATCTTGGATCTCATACCTTAGCCCATTAATATACCTGGCTACTTTCTCCAAATCATCTTCTACATGCCCTGTTCTGATATTTAACCTGTAAAATTCTTCAGTGTATTCTTTAACAGACATTCCTTTCTACTTCAGATTTTGCATCTACTTAAAAAGATTCAAATGATAGTCTTTAGGCAAAAACTTGGCTTTCAGCTTGCTTACCATTTTATCCCATTGCTTGATCTTAGATTTCCCCTTTTTCGTTCTTGATGTCTGTAACTCGTCCCACCAGATGGCTGCATGGCCCTTCAGTCTAGTGACTGCAAACTTCACCCTCTTATTCTCCTCAACCTCTTCATAATCGAAATACTGATCTATGGATCTGATCCAATCCATGAGCTCCTCAGCATTTAAACTCCCATCATACATAGGAATTTATATCTTGGGTCTGCTTCCAACTTTTGCCAACATCTTGAGGACTTTAGCAGTTTCATTTTCTTCTCCTGCTTCCGCTTCTTCCTCAGATTCTTCTGAAAAACTCTCAGTTTTCACATTGGGTGCTCTTCTCTGGGCTGTTTCCATTGTCTCCATTCGTTCACGCAGTCTTCGCACTTCGTCTATCAGGACTGCATTTGGTTCTGGTCTTCCTCGACCAATTCCTTGCCTTGGCGGCATCTTAGCTGCAACCACCTGTATCTTTTGGCTCTGATACCAAAAAATGATGAAGAACTTGAAGACGCTGGGTGCAATCCGCTACGGTTACAAGCACAGAATTTCTCTAACATACAAACCAATCTCATTCATTTTCTTAAATGCCGAAATGCTGATTTCAAAAATCTGATTCCACTTAAACATAAAAAGAACGTAGACTTATAATTCTTTTATAGACATATGAGAAATTTAAACTGCTCACACAGTCAATTGAATAAACGCCTCTTGATTATTTGTCACAACACAGCATTCAGGTACAGGAGGAGACTTCTTCAACATATATTCATGAACCTCATCAACTAATCTCTGACGATCTGCATTTCCAAGCTTTGGTGAGTGTGTACGGGACTTAGTGGCAAGTGCAATCCTTTCGTCCTTAGAGTAATCAAGGGATCCAACTGCTCCTTCTGGTTTTGTTGGCATGAATGCAATAAGTGCTACCAACGCAGCTTGAACGCTCCATGATGGTTGCCAATGCTCAAGGTGATAATTTGATATACGCAAGCATATCTTTGTCTGAGTTTCAAATCTGCCATTGGGCGTCAATAACATAAAGGAAGGGGGCTTCAAAGGGTAATCTGGAGGCAACTGGATTCGACCATGATAAATCCCGCCTTCAAACTCTGTATCCCGAGGTCCTCTAATGGCAAAGTAAATGGTGTTTCCGCAACTGCCGGAGTTGCTGGACGCAAGTTAATGAATATCCAATCTATCTGATACCACAGATCTCTCTTGTTCTCAACAGCAGTTCGAATCACATCTGGCAATTAACGATATCCGGAATTTTTATGCGAGATTTTAGGAATCGCAATTTTCCCAAATTCCGGTGTTGTCCCTAGAATCCGCGCAGTCTATACCTCCTTATTTTTTGTAGAAAGAGATTCCATTCACAAACTTCACAAGCCATTAGTCATGACACAGATATTCTTAACATATTTAAATCAAAACCACATTTTAACCAATTCAGGGGATTGTCAATGCATGGATCTACACACCAGTTACACAGGTCACACCTATTTCGTTTATAACACAGATCAACCATCACACATTGGCGCAAACACTATTTTTTTTCTTATTCATAAGTAGTAATAAAACAGAGTTTAGCTTTGGCGTCCTTTCACAAAGGATGATCTCGGCTTTTTCTTTAAAAAAACATAGTCTTCCTTTTTTATCAGAGCTTTCTGCCCATCTAAAAACACACACCACACTTCTGTTACACATGACACACATTTTTTCACAAGCTTCTGAGCTTTTTTCACTCTACCAGATCACGCCCTACCTAACCTATATTTCCACGAAGAAATCTCTCTTCGTTTACTACAGCTTCCTCACATTAACTCCACTAACAAATTGATAACACAATCTTCTAATTTTAAAAACTCCTAACAATAAAATCTCCTACCTATTAGCGCTCTCACAGACCTGTTTTAACAAATCTTATCACTAAGTTACTATAATAACTAATTATTTGAGAAATCGCCCTCCTCAATAAACTAGATTTGAACAAATCTTGAACGAAATTCACCCTGTCAGGCCACAACATGTGGACAATTTTCCACATTGCTGGCCAAGTCCGATGCTCCTGCATCACAACATCACTGCTGAGAGACATGTATTGAATTTCGAGTCTTTTCTCAACCATTTTGAAGTTGATGAAGAGGATGTCAGTATTAGGCTTTTTTCACTTTCTTTGCAAGGAAAATTCAAGAGTTGGTGCAAAACCCTGTCTGATGCAAGCATCTTAGATTTCTATTAGTTCATCAAAGTTTTCCTCGACAAGTGGGTGGTGAAACAAAACCCTTTCTTGATTCTAGAAGTGTATAACCAGCTAAAAAGACTGCCAGGGGAGACAATACAATAGTTTTCTACCAGGTTTATAAAGCCTCCTCCTCGATCCAGTCTCTTGCACTACCCGAATACCTTTGATCCAGAAATGAAGTTTTAGTTGAGAGAAAGGAACCTTGCAACACTTGAAGAGATGCAAAACAATGCAGTAGATGTAGAGGCTAATCTGCTGATCAGAAGGGTAAAGTTGAATGAAGAAGAGATGAATAATATAGATCCAGAGGAATCGACATATTTAGAGGTAAAGCTCAAAATTTTGGTAAGTGCAGTGGAAGAGATGATGCAAAAGATCACCATAAGGAAAGAGTATGATATTCAAAACCATGGTGCATTGATTGAAGAAAAACAAGTTGTTGATCCAAAACATTTTCTTTCTTATCCCAGTTGTCATAGATCTAATAATGATTGTTTTATAGATAATCTTGGAGAAGAGAGATCTATTGATATGACATGTATTCTTGATGATGTGTTTTATACTGATGATTTTCCTAAAATTGATCAGTATGATGATGATTATGTTCTCCAAACAGAAACTAGTCTTGCAGAAAAATCAACAGCTGGTTTGTGGAAGGAGGAAGTTCACTTTCAGCTTGAATATAGTGATCGGTCGTTACATATCAGCCATGGAAGTGAGGAGGAAAGTGCATAATATTTTGAAGTGAAGGATCTTTTCCTTTTTGTTTTACTTCCTTTCAGTTCATCAGAGACAAATTTCGTGCAATCAGAAATCAATCGTCAATAAGTTTTGAGATGGACCATCTAGAGGGTGATGAAGTCCTTGTTCAAGAATTCTCATATCTAGATTTGCAGCTACTGAATGCCATTGAATTTCAAGTTGAAGATGAAGACTTGGAAGCTGGAACATATGATCAAATGATGCAAGATGATTCCGTAACATTCTGTTTTGAATCATTTCAGTTTTTGAAGGGAATTTCGCATAGTATATCTTCAAATATGTAGCCTTTAGAAAATCATGCAATCTCATTGGAACCAATAGAAAGTGGGTTTCCACAGCCTTTTCAAGTTTTTCATGATCCAATAGCTAATTTGTCTGATGATGTCTATAGTCAAAGTCCTTCTCCATTAGCTAACTCTAAGCTTGGCAAAGTATTGATACAAACTTGATCTGACAACGGGTTTCTTTGCCGTTTTTAGTAGGAGTCTCATCACAAGCTTAGATGAATGTTTGCATTCATGGTATGAGGAGAAGAAAATTAATCTATTAGATGAGCTAAGTCCCATTGTACATGAATATCAAGATCCTTATGGAGTGTTTTTGGAGTCAGATAGAGAATCCATATTATTCAATCTAGGAAAATTTGGATCTGTTTACAAGTTTTCATGGGAGTTGCCTTTCACTAGTTCTCTCTTCTTATTCATAAGAAAGCACTTGCGGAGAATTCAAATAGCAGCTAGAATGCTTACGTGGTTGCATTAGTTGTTTCTTTTCACCTAATCAGGTGATGAATGGAATAGTTAGAGTAGGTTTTATTGAATAAGCTCCACTTTGAGCATTTTTTCCAGTTTATTAATTGAGTTTTAGTATTGAGTAAGTTTTTAGTTGAGTAAAAGTCAGTTTGTGTCATCAAGAAGTTAGTTTTCAGTCATGCATTTTAGTTTTAGTTTTTGCCTCCATGCCCAATGGATAAGGATACTTGGTCTACGTTATTCTTGGCACCTCCAAGGAGCTACCATCCCCATTGGAGCCAATGTTGGTGTCAGTGTTTCACACTGCCATCGGTGATCAAAATCTGCTCTTTTGCATTTCATAGTAGGAGTCCCATACTAATGAGTTTGCATTCCATTAGGTCATGGATTCACTAATGGTAGGGTTTTCTTCAAATTTTTCCCTCATGATCTATACTTGCTAATCCTCTTTCATATATTTCAGTCATGGCTCATGTTCCCTTTGCAATTCATTTCATTAGGTCTTAGGGTTTGGTCTCATTAGGTTTTAGGGTCCCACCATGGTAAAACTTTGATGATTACATGCCAATAATTCTCAACAAAGACATGAGGAGGCGAATAATGACTGTTTCTTCTAAGCATCTCATGATGTTTCCAAGCAGCTATTGTTTATGGGAAAATCTAGTATTCCTAAAGAATGCTAGCCCTCTAGGTTTGGCAGCTACCCTAGAAATAACAGTTTAAAGCAATTCAATGATTTCTTCTATGTGTAACATATAAGAGAAAGATAATGGAACCAACCTAGAACTTTTGCTTAATCCCTTGCTTGACCTCTCTCCCCTTTAACAGAGCCTGCAACTCCTCCTCGTACTTAACACGCTTGGAGAGTACCTTCACAAGTGTAGCAACAAAGAACCATCAAAGCATCATGATCTATTACAACATAAACATTATAGAATTAGATATATAATGAACAAATAATAGCATTCACAAATGATAGCATTCACAATTGCACAATCGTATGGAAGAAAATTTGAAGAACTTTATTAATATAAGGGAGAATTACAACCCAGTTGTCTGATCCAGCATCATCCTCCCAGCTTCAATCCTTCTTGAGCTCATGAAATAGCAAGATCAATCCAACAATACAATGCTCTTTCCTCAATTACAAACTATCAACACTTCCTTGCAATTCACAATATTCCCGCCTCTAGATCTCTTGAATTGGAGATCCATTTATAGATGTGTGCAAGGGTGTGAATCATCCATGGGGATTGATTAGTGTCATTTCACTTGTTGTAAATGGTTCCATTTGGAGATTTCTTAGATCCCTTATTCATCCTTGGGCGAATTTAGAGAGGCAAGTGGCACAGGAGAAGTTTCTAGAAGATTCCATGAGCAACCACCTAGCAAACTGTCTCAGCGATGTGTCCGTCCTCACCCATTGCACCCTATAGAAGGCCTAATCAGTATGCATCGTACCCTGGCAGTGTACTACATAATATGCATCACACTTTTCCAGTGGAGCAGTTAGTATGGTTTAATTTAGGCCATTTCTAGATGATTTCTCAATTGGAACTTTTGGGGAATGATGTATTTAGATGACTATGTTTCTTCAGGGTACAAAACAACTATTTTAGGGGTTGATGAGCCCTAGTTTATTGGCATATAAGTTTGGGGTTGATGTGCCCAAATATGTCTAGAATAGTTGCTCCCTAAAGCATGAACTCGTAAATATTGATGCCTGGTGAAATGCTTTATCATGAGGATCTAAAGTTTAGAACTGGAAGGTGACCTGCATAAGTTACAATACAATACATCATCATAATATAATTTTCATGATCTAGCTGAGGGAGGCATTCCCATGCTCATATTTATAAATTCATTTCATGTACATATATCAGATAGTCGTCTGTAGATACGAACTAGTGAATCTCCAGATATAGAGTCATCATGCATGGTTAGGATGACCATTCGTGTAGAGCCTTTGTACATTAGATGTTTTTATATCCCTGAATATATCATAGCCCAGATGGATGAAACTAGATCCGGGGTCTTCAAACTCATCCAATCTTCACACGATTTACAAGTCAATCCATGTGAAGAGATGTTCTGAAGTCAAACATGGAAAGATATTGCCTAATTACCAGCCAATGATGTGAGCTGTTAATAGACGCGAGAGGAATCACCGATAATGATAATGACCCTCAAGGTACTACAATAATTCACATGGTGTGAATACATGATCCAATGTCAAACACCACAAAAAATCTTTTGGTCGAAGGCTATTGATGTCAACCTGTCGCCGGAAGTGAGAAACTTGCCATTGATGTATGTAAGCTGCAAAGCACTGAAAGGGTTGTTTCTAAGTCAACTTCTTGGATAATGAGTTGATGTTGACAAGAAGCAACTCGTCATAGGAGGGCCTTGATGCATCCCACACCTATGACACGAAAAAAAGAAAATGATTTTTTGGAGGTGAAAAATGAACTGACAACAAAAGGTTCAGGAATGGAGGTCATGGAAAATGAAGGTTGGAGGTATTGCAGTGGAGGATACCTTAACTGGGTGGTGATTTCTTTATTGAATGACTTGTCTTGAACATGTTGGTGACACTGAGATGAATTAGTAGTGTTAACCCCAAAAGATGGATGGTATGAAAGACCAATGGTGAGATGACCGGTGAACGGAATAACCCAACCCAACTCAATAATGGTGATGAAGTGAAAGTGTCACGTTCAAGTGCAACTTGCTACCATAAGTTTTTCAAGTTTTCTTCCCCTTTTTCCCTAGTCATTGCTGACCAATACTTCTTTATTTTTTTCAAGCTTGAGGAAGATAACATATTCTTGTTCTATAATTCACCATTCGGGAAAACCTATCGCTATTAATTTTTTAACGAGTCTAGGGACAGTGAAACTCGGTCTCGTCTAGATGGAAAAGTTTGTTGCTATTGTTTTAATGAGTTTAATGACAAGGATAACTCGATCCTTTTCATATTTAGGTAGTTTGAAAAGGGAAAAAAAGAAGACTCCATAAGTTCTTTTTCTTAAAGTAATCTCTGAGGTCTGAAAAAGGGTAAAATAATATAGGAGGGGTGACATTTCCAATCACTTTAATGCGCTGGAAAGACCAAGCGCTCAACAATCTTTTCATATTTAACGAGTCTAAAAAGGGTTTAAAGAGGACTCGATTTTGAGGAATGAGTGGTGTCTAGGATACTAGCTATTTCTGGTGATTTTGGAACTTCTCAAAACATGTTGATTTCTATGAATAGGTTGGCTAATAAGACCACTCATTGAGACTGCTCCTCAAAAAGGGGTAAAACAACCAAGTGGAAGCATATGATCAGCCAAAGGGATGGTGGTGATGGGATGTACACAACCAAGGTTCAAAAGGCTGATAGAATGGTAATCACAAAGGTTAATTACTTGTAAATGAATTCATTTTTTGACAAGCTTGAACCATGGGGAACTATGCTTGGCTTCAGTTTCATTTTTACACAAGCTCAAAATGAAGAAACTATGCTTGAATTCAATTTCATTTTTACACAAGCTCGAAATGAAACAACTATGCTTGAATTCAGTTTCATTTTTACACAAGCTTGAAATAAAAAAAAACTATGCTTGGATTTGGTTTCATTTTTACATAAGCTTGGAACAAAAAGCTATGCTTGGATTCAATTTCATTTTTACACAAGCTCGAAATGAAAAAAATATGCTTGAATTCAGTTTCATTTTTACACAAGCTTGAAAATAAAAAAACTATGCTTGGATTGGTTTGCATGCCCCTAACTTGACGAAAGGAAAAGTCTCTTGTAACCAGATGGAAGTCACTACGGTGAAGCAGGATGGTTATCCAACACTTGTTTGGCTTCGTTCGGACAGACAAGGTGAATGGTATGATAGACCAATCACATAACCTATAGGGAAGCCTATCTTTACAACTAGGTTCATGCCCCCCAAGCTTCATTAGACTCACCAGACTACTCATGGTTATCAAGAGGATGGATTGAAGCTTCAAGTGATATCATTGATGTAAATGGACCATTTACGGATGATGATTGACTTGGAGCTATGTTTGGACTGGGAAATGGAAGCTGGTCAACAGTGACAATCTTGTCTTCATGCGGGAAATGCATCACTTGGGAGAGTGTTGAAACAATAGCTTCCATGTTATAAACATTGTCATGCCCAAGATGTAAATTTTAATCTAATGGCCCTGGGACTACCATCATGTTCAGATGAACAATTTTCCCTCCCAAAGTAATAGGTAACCTAGGAAGGGTCCCTAATAGTTGACTTGCTCCTTTGTTAAAGCTTAACAAATTCTATGTAACGGGCATAAGTAGTGGCGAACTAAGCGCTTTCCAAACAGTTGAGGAAAGGATACTCACTAATGCACCTTCATCTATAATAGTGCTAGACATGATCATTTTACAAACTTGTACTATGATCCAGAAAGGTACATAAGAAGGAAGGTAGGATCTTGCTAGTTGATTCCTATTAGAGGAAGTGACTAGACTACATGGAGGGGGTACCGAAGAAACAAGAGAATTGACCCCTTGAGTTACGAGAACTAGAGGGTTTTCCTCATGTCTTGATGGAATAGGAAGATTTCCCCCAAGGTCGTTAGAATCCAAAGTAACGAAAAGAACTTGAACGATATCATTTTCACTCTCTTCGGGAAAGGTATGATTAGCTAAAGGTGAAATTGGGTCAACTCTTACCTCGACCTATTGACTTTGGTCAAGTATAGATTCATAACATTCACTTTTAGAGAGAGTGGTTTCGATCGACGTCTGATTTAAGTCAGTCGGTTTTCAACTAGTGAAGTACTTAGGGAGAGTTTCCTGTAATCAAATGGAAGTTGTTGCGGTGAAGCAGGATGGTTATCCAACACTCTTTTGGCTTCATCCAGAAAGGGACAAAGGTGAAGGGAATGATTAGCTTCACATAACCTACATGGAATCCTGACCTTTCCCTTCTATCCATGAAATTTACTATCAGTAGTTGGTGGTGTGTTACCAACATGATCTTCAGATATTGATGACAATAGATGGTGTGAATGGGAAGACCATTCTTTCAAGATCCAAGGAAAGTAAGGAAAATCTCGATGAAAATGGTCTCTCGTACAAATTATGCATGGATATTTGGCTTTCAGAAGTTTAATGGATAGATTTTCTTCAGATGATTCTTTCAAAGCAATGGTTGCTTGGTTGCCCCTTTGTTTAATTGGCTTCTTCTTCTTCTCCTTCTGTTTCTTCTTCTTCTCAGCCACCTGGTTACTAGTATCACTACTTTCACCAAGCGAAGAGGAAGAAGGGGAGGGAGAAACAAACGAGGAAGAAGGCGAAGGGTCAACTTTAGGATCAACTAGAGGTTGATTTTTTCAATTGAAGGTGTGTTCCCATTTTTAACCAAAGAGGTTGAAAACAGCCATAGTGGCAGGCCAATGGTAAATCCCAGAAGGGATAATGTAGCCATATAAGGAGCACCAATATTTTCGAAGGAAGGAAAAGGACTAGGGTTCCCTTCAAAAGGGATCCCTTGATTGGTGGACTTCGGATTTGTCTCCATATGTCTCAACCTAAGATCAACTAAGGAACAAGGATGTTATTCTGAATTCAATTAATTTTAACGATGCTTTGACACAACTTTGCTTTTTCAATTTTTAAGAGTCGAGAAAAAGCTAAAGATGACTCTAGGCTCCTTCGATTTTAATGAGCCTGAAAGGACAAGTGTTCAGATGGACTTTTTCTTTTATAGAGTCGAAAAGGAACAAAAGTGACTACTCTAGAAAATCTAGATAGAGGGATTACCAAACCAATCACAAAACTGCAATATACACCTTGGTGATAAATTAAAAAGAAATTACCAAGGACTTATGTACGACAGTCAATCTTCCTGAATGCTGTGTTCAATGCATTGTGATCAATAAGGTGGCAGAATCGGCTTCCTATGGATAAAGGATTTAAGCCTATTGTGGTCTCCCAATATATACGCGATGGTACGGGGAGTGCAAGTCCATGCTAGCACTTGTTGTATCAAGGAGGAGGAATCACCCAACCTTTAATGAAAATGACAACCACTAGTTTTAACGACATCGGAACAAGTCTCTAACCTAGACCTCTAGATATGTTGCGTTAAGTTCCAAAGTGTTGTTAGATTCATTGAAATTTATTTTAAAGTTGATCTTGTTTAGAGTTTTCCTTTCAATGTTTCACTGCATGATGGTGATTTGAAATTCCTAAAATGCAATCTACAATGATAAAAATTTTTTTGTTTATTTTGAGCAATGAAAATCCTAGCTACTAGGGAAAGAAAATAACAGAGCAAAGAGAAAGGAGCAAAGAGCACACCCTAGTGCATTTCCCTAAATCATATTTTCACACACAAATATAAAACTACTAAATTCAAATGCATGCATTTGTTTTCGTTCTCCTTAAAGTGAAAAATGCCATAAAGGAAAACTAAATGCAACAAAGGTTTGAAATATTTCATTCAAAATGACATTTTCGACAATTTCTTCTTCAAAAGAGAAAGGAAGACTCAATGACGAATGATTTAGACACTTTGAATACGAAAAAATCAAACCAAATACATGAAGAAAAGTTAAATCGATTATCAAGGGAAGGAAGAATTCACGACACTTCTCTTTTAGACAAAAAACAACAATTACGACACTTTTGTATCAAAGGGACAAATCGATTTAAACAAATTTTCGACAAAGGATTGTAAATGATGAACAAACACAATTTTTTTTTACTAATTCTAATTTAATTGAGGCTGGTCTATGTGATGCAAGTAGCCTTCAGTAAGGAGGCATTGTTCATGTGCAGCAAAACAATTAAACAAAACTGAAAACAAGGTAAAAAAACCATCAATTTCAAGAATGGAAAAAGAGTTCAGTCAATCATCACACCTGGGCTTCATAGAAATAGAGATGTATCACACTTAATACACTTTGGAGGTGTGATGCATACTGAGTTGCAATGGAAGACAGTGCGATGGTCTAGGGAGCGCAACTGAAATGGGTTTTGGCTTAGATGTGCAGCTGTTTTCAATGAGTTAAGCTGAGTTTCGATGAACAGTGAAGAGAAAAGTATAGAGGAATGTCTTGAGAGGTTATTGAGCTACAAAAAGGCCTTCGAGATGTGCTTGTAAGTCAAATGTTTAATTCATAAACTAAACTAGAGATTGATTGAAGTAGCATTCATCTACTATGCAATTACATAGCAAGAGAAGTTCGAAGGCTACCTGGATGACTTCAAACTCTGTCTATAGTTTATAAAACAAACAATAATAACAAACAAACATCTATTCTCCCTAGCAGAGTTGCCAATTTGTTTTTGGGACAAAATAGTATTCCTAAAGGATGCTAGCCCTCTAAGTTTGGCAGCTACCCTAGAAATAACAATTTAAAGCAATTCAACAATTTCTTCTATGTGTAACAGATAAGAGAAAGATAACGGAACCAACCTGTAACTTTTGCTTTAATCCCTTGCTTGAACTATCTCCCCTTCAATAGAGCCTGTAACTCCTCCCATAATTAACATGCTTGGAGAGTACCAACACAAGTACAGCAACAAAGAATTACAAAATTAGATATATATTAAACAAATGATAGCATTCACAAATGATAACATTCACAATTGCACAATCATATGGAAGAAAAATTGAAGAATGTTATTAATAGAAGGGATAATTAACCCAGTTGTCTGATCGAGCATCATCCTCCCAGCTTCAATCCTTTTTCACCTCATGAAATAGCAAGATCACTAAAACAATACAATGCTTTTTCCTCAATTACAAACTATCAACACTTCCTTGCAATTCACAGTGTTCCAGCCTCTGGATCTCTTGAATTGGAGATCCATTTATAGATTTGTGCAAGGGTGTGAGTCATCCATGGGTTTTGATTAGTGTCATTCTACATGTTACAATTGGTTCCATTTGGAGATTTCTTAGATCCCTTATTCATCCTTGGGTGAATTCAGAGAGACAAGTGGCATAGGAGAAGTTTCTAGAAGATTCCATGAGAAACCACCTAGAAAACTGTCTCAACCATTTGTCCATCCTCGCCCATTGCACCTTATAGAAGGCCTAATCACTATGCATCTCACTTTTCCAATGGAGCAGTCAATATGGTTTAATTTATGGCATTTTTTTATGATTTCTCAGTTGGAACTTTTGGGGAATGATGTATTCAGATGACTATGTTTCTTTAGGGTATGAAACAACTATTTTAGGGGTTGATGAGCCCTCTCTTATTGACATGTAAGTTTTGGGTTGATGTGCCCAAATATGTCTATAACACCTGCCACTACAAAAATCAAGTCATCATGAGCGCCAATTCACCTGCAAAAGAAAAAGAGAAACAAGCACTGAAACCCTAAATTCCTTTCCCACTAAGCTAGGGTTGGCTACGAGAGCTAAGATATCTAAGAAGAGGGGGCATAAGGGATATCAAAAAAATATGAGGCGATTTCATATC
Organism: Pinus taeda; assembly: GCA_000404065.3. Taxonomy (NCBI): domain Eukaryota; kingdom Viridiplantae; phylum Streptophyta; class Pinopsida; order Pinales; family Pinaceae; genus Pinus; species Pinus taeda. The sequence continues at coordinate 63,014 of APFE031339514.1, read as the reverse complement.
ATCAAACATCAGGTATCCATCATTTTTCGAAAAGTGATTCCAAGGAATAAGCCATTCACTACACATAAGGAACGGTTTTTCTTCAAACTGTGTTTCTGAGAAAGAAAAGATGAATTTGAAAAAAGTGAGATACCTTTTTTCCCATCATTTACACAAGAAGAAAAACCTCTTTTATTTTTTACATAGGTTTCATGGTTTCAGAGAAATGTCGAAAACATCATTTGCCTCGGGAGGGTTAATGCACCTCTAGAGTGACCTTGGTAAAATCAAAGTTCCTCCTAGATGGAATGACCAAATGACTTAAGTGATGCACCAAATGATAAGCAGACACAAATATATTTCCAATGAGTTATCATGAGCTCAATTTAGAGTTGAGGAAGGCCTTCAAAAGTTTACTACAACAACACTCCTCATTTTGGCAGCCTCTTTCTGGAGATTTTGACTAGTCTTGGGAGATTGGACTTTGGACAGGGAAAGTGAACTCCAAATTGAAACATTCAAGATGTTCTCGAACTTAGACTCGAAAATATTTCCAAAGAGATATCACATAGCCAATTTGGAAATCAGGAAGACTATCAAAAGTGAGCTTGAAGTGGCTCTACACTTCAAAGGGGTGGCACTGCACTTCTGGAGATTTTTCCAAGTGTAAAAATACAGAGGCGCTGCATTTTGAGGCCGGTGTTGTGCTCCTATAGGTGGCATTGTACTTTTCCCAGAAAATCCCCAAGTCAGATCAAATCAGCATAGTCCACAAAATTTCTTCAATTTTCCCTCTTTTGCAAGTAAGTATCCTAATATCTCTTATTGTTTAGGGTTTTGTCTCAAGTTTTTTTTGGTTTTTCACCTCTAAAATCAAAACCCTAGTTTCTATGACAAACCTTAGTTTTCCTACAATTTATTTCATGAACTGAAACCCTCATGTTTACTATTGATTTCCTAACCTATCAACTTATTATTTCTCCACAAACCCCCTCACACATACATTTTTCCCACTCCATTCTTCCACACCATTGTCCATAATACTATCCATATATTACCATATTGTTCAAGCCAAGGGAAAACATGGATAGAGACAATGATTAATATTATGAAGAGGAAAAATTTAGTGACAACTTCATGGAGAGACATAGAAAACAAATGAATCCTCATAAAGGAGGAAAAATCATCAGAGAGGAGCCCACTAGTTTGAGAGAATTACAGGCTTGTCCACTTGCGGTTTCTTGTTTTAGGCACCAAGCATGTTCTGAATTTTGTGAATTGGTGGAAGGAATTCAGCTTCACCATGAGTTGGCCAAACTTTTTGTGGGTCATTTATATAACAATTAGGTGACATTTTCTGGAGTGACCTTCATAATATCAACAACTATTATTTCAGAGGGCTAACAGAGATAACCAAATGATGAGGCACATGGCCTATCGCTATAGGACACAGAACAAAATTTGCAACATGAGAATGAAGACGATGAAATCTAGGTTAAGGAGAGCTTTAGAGGGCAATAAAAAGCAACATAGGTTGAAGATGTTGGCTAAAGCCTCCTTGGCTAGCCAAAGCAGCTAATGGTGGTTTTCCATGCCAAATTTGGGCAAGTTTTAGATATTTTGTGCATTTGTGAATATTTTAAAATTCACAACACAGAAATTTTTCCCAGAAGCGCAGCGCCACCAGCGTTGTTCTCTTTGAAAGGTTTCAATTTTTGGGTTCAAAATGATAATAACATACACCCTGGAAAGTTTTAGAAGTTTTGGAGCAAATCTGAGTCGCCAAAAGGTCCAAAAACTACCAAAAAAGACCTTTCTACCTCATTTTGGACACACAGAAGAAATCTTGGGCGATTCATGTTTTGAGGGGGAAAATGACCTCCAAATTCAAATATTAAAGTTGCAACAAAAACTATACTTGAAGATATTTCCAATGAGCTATCTTGGGCTCAATTTGATTAAGGGGAAGGCCTCCAAAAGTAGGTGGAAATCGGTGTTGCGCTTTTGACCAATTTGCCCAAACAATCCAAATTTTGCCTGTTTTCACTGAAAATTCACTTTCTTTCTCCTCATGGATGTTTTCTCTAATGTAATTGATAACATGGCATGTAAATGTAATGGTGAATAGCCTTAGAAGGTAGATTCATTAGTTAGAGGAGGTTTTGAGGCTAATGAATCAGTTTCCATGCTTATAGAGGCAAGTAGGGAGACTATCTATAATCCTGGTCCATATTTGGAAATGGTTGTAAGAGCCCCTCTTCTCATGGATTCGACCCCTGATGGTTAGGATGAGTGGTTTTCATGTATAAATTATGTATTTTCTTTGTCATTGGCAAAGTTTGGGTACTCTTGGATGCTCTGAACTGTATTGTACATCATTGTAAGCAGTTTGGCAAGGAAATTAATAGGAGTTGTAGCTATTTTTATGGGATACCTGTGGTATGGTGTTTTTGCATAGTTTCTTATTTTGTTATCAGTTTTTTACATGTTTTATGTATTCCATCATATATTTCACTACTTCTAACTGAATGATATCAAGATAGATAGGTAGAATTCATTGTTTATAGTGCTTTACCTTGGGAAACTATTCAGTATTCTATGTTCTTTGTTGTTTGAGAAGGATACATGATCTTTACATGGCCTCCTCAGCTCCTCACCAATATTAGACATCCCACCTCACTAAATTTCAAGTGCCAAAGCCTATACCTACCTTTCCCTATAGAACACCCTACATTCTGACCTAATTTCCTAGACCCAAATTGCCTTGCTCCATCTGATCCACACAAAAAACCAACAAATTCAATAAAAATCCTCTGAGCTACTATACCTAGCCTAAAATCCATATTTGATCTAGTCAATTTGAATGAGATCAATAAGGAGAGAGCCCTCTCCCGACCTAGTAGAGCTAGCTACCAGGTTAAGCCTAGTTTGTGGTCACCCTAGAATTGCTTCAATTCAGCTTGAGGTCCATCTAGGTGATAACATATGGCATCATCGGTGACCAAATAGGGAAAATCAAACCACTTCTATTCTAGGTCCTTCCACGCCTGAATGTAGACACGGTGGAAATCTATCTTAAATGCAGCATATGTAGATAGATGCTCATATAAGGGTGTAGACAACCTTGGGCTCTGGTTGACAACCATGCAGAAGCTCGCTTCCATCAATACCATAAAAATATTTCTTCCTGTCACCCACGCGGGGTCCGTTGTGGCCGAGAGGGAGGCGAGCTGTGTGACCTCTGCAAATCCTTTCTTCAATGAAGGAAACGGACTGTCCTCCGGCAGGTCGTAAGTGACCAACCCAATGGAGAGAAGCAATCAAGTGTAGTGGAAGGGCTTGTTCTCATCTTGGACCTTGCAACAATTAGCAAGGAATTCACTGCATAAGTACCACGATCAGTTAAACTACACACCTGCCATGCATTATGTAGCTAATGATACCGCATTCGTAGGAACCTCATTCACTTGACACTTCCTCATAACCTTTCCTGTTAATATTTGGGTGGAAATATTCACCTTGGGATAATTGATGGATGTGATGGAATAGCCACACAAATTTTTGAGAAGCTCAAATTTCTTTTTCATCTTCTCTGCCAAGTCTCTTTCACCTACCTTTCTGCCAAATTGCTTGGCCAGATTCAAACCCTCATGCGACAGGAACATGATCCTATAGATGAGAATATCCATGATGGGTATAGGCACACGAAGCCATTAGTAGCCATCATGCACTAGAGTAAGTAGCTACCACACACAATTGGTGTTTATATTAGTGCGGTGGTATTGGGGCACCCACAAGAGGATCAAAAACCAAAAGTTGTTGAGTCCATGGATCCATTCAACTGTCTCCAACTCAATGACACCTGAGTCTAGGTAATATAGGTGCCTCATATAATTTTTTGTCACGAGGTGAGGGAATCACTCATGGTCATCCAGGTCTGAATCCTCCATTTTTAACTAGGGAACCCGCATAAGGTGCATACCTTCAAAATTTATCTGCTCTGACAATAGGGGTGTATGAATAAGGAAATTATCTAAGTCAGGGTCCTTGGGGACCTTTGCCTTCCTTGTTCATGGAGGAAATATTTAGGCAACTTGTTTAGGAGCTCTGCTCCCTCAGCATCTATATCCTCAGTGCCCTGTTCAGCTTCCAAATCCACCACCTTCTCGGGCAACTTGCCCCTCTTCTGTGTCTCATCGACAACATGTTTCCTAGGTGACTCACACACTAGTGTTGCCTTGTATGGGCTTGACCCAAGTGCAGAGGTGATTTAGCTAAACAAATTTTGGTACTACTGGCCCTTTCGACAACTATCCACGGAGCGTGGATTGAGGTCTCACCCGAAGTAGTATGGGAGGGTGCTAGAACCAGGTTTCCGCACCCTGGGGATGTTTGATGAGCTTCTTGCGGTCCATAGTTTTGACCCTACGTGCACGTCACTACGCGCACCTATTAGTCCTTCACAACCTGTGAGGCCACCTTCACACAACCTTACCCGAGGCGTGATCTTTATTATACCCAAGTTCCTTGCTATTTAATTTGCTATTACCCAATTACTTAACTTATTTGTGTAAGATTAGTGATTATTACAGCATATCCAACAATCATATCAGTGCACATGATAAATAAAATAGTATAAATGTAAAGAAGGAAATGCACAAGCAAATACACAAAAATAGGAACCGACTTCTCTTTATTATTCTTCAATCAAGATTACAGACTCGACACCACCCTATGCACTCAACTGCAGGGGTCCACGCACTTAGTTGTGGACTCTACTAGGCCTTTGCACACTCAGTTGTAGACCCTCTTCCTACTAATATGACCCAATACACTTAGACTCTTACTCTGTGCTCAAACCATTCATATTCATCTCTCCCATTCTTCTCTTTTCAACTTAGAGCCTCTCTCTATTTATGCAATCACATGGTTTGTGGACCATGGGTAGGCTGACATGACTTTACATTACATTACAATACTTTAGGGCAGACAACCCTATGACTTAACCTCTACTTTGTACTTTGCACCCACAATTAGCGGAGTCATACAATACATTTGACCAAAACTTGGGCTTTGAGCCCCAAAACATGTTGTGGGGGGATTCCATGCCCAACAGGCCCCCAACACAATCGTCGTGACTCTTCCTGAGTCACTCTGTTGGTGTCGTGATCTTGGTACAGAGCCCCTCCAACTGGTCCTGTACTACTCTAAGGTTTGCGGCGCACTATTCTACATTTGGTAGACCTACTGCATGCAATCTTCCAATGCTTCTTTGTGAGGATCAACTGCCTTCCTTAGCATGTAGATTCCTTGCATATGTGCGAGCTTTCCCTGAATATACTTTAGAAGTGCTTCAACTCTCCTAAGGAAAACGATGTTGTGGACATTTCTCTCAAACCATGAGACTTGTGTAACAAATGAAAAAGGTTTTTCTTCTTGGGTATATTATGGACAATAACCTCTATCTATTTTGTCAAGTTCATCTTTTCTTGCTCAGAAACATCATTTGAATAAAACCTATCCCAATATGTGTAACAGGGGATTTGTAGAAATGAAGAGAAATGAAGGGGATGAGGGGCTTCTAAATTCTTGAGAAACTTTTGGGAAGTAGGTAGGGATGTTAGGAAGTAGGGTAAAGTGGAATTTGAAGGATTGAGTGAGGGGAAGAGGTCCAAAAGGGAAAAACATAAGCCTAACCTATAAAAGTGTCAAATTGTAGCAATAGGTTAGGGTTTGTGGGAAAATGATGAATTTGACGGATATCACTGATGGGAAGTGTTTAAGAAGATATATTAAGGATCAGGGAAGGTGTATGAGCATTAGGATTCAAGTTTTGTTGATTATTTGACCATCCAAGAAACATTACCTTCAAAATCCTAGGAGAGGGAAATGAGCCTTACCTAAGCACAACTGAAGCACAAACAAGGTGTAAAATGACCCATTGGAACCTGAAATAATGATGAAAACTCTTTGAATGATGGTACACTCAGCCAAATGGTGACATGAAAAAATACTTGGAAGACTTTGGAAGGAGTGAAAACAAATCCTAGACCTGATACCCAGTGACAAAATTTTTACTTGAAGACTCACTAAAATGAAAAAAATTTACTTTGACACCGTAAGGCCACTTTATAATAGCATATTTGATCACTAGTGGTAGTATGTAAATACTGACTCTAATAGAGTGTTTGGGAGTGTTAGGGAATCACAAGGGAGAACTAGGTCAAAGTGCATGGAAATGAATGAATAAGATATTATGCAAGGGAGTGTCAATGAATTCTAGGTGTCCCATGGACAAAGTGTGTTAGAAAAATTTCATATTAGGACTTGTAGGAGGAAAGCCTACGATTGTGATAAGAGGATGGAAAAAGAAATTTCAGAGAAAGGGAGACTTTGGTCTAGGCATAACACTATTTTTTCAATGACTTGGTTGGGTTCCCAAGTCACAAAAAAAGTAAGTCTATCTATGAGGGCATGAAAACTAGGGAGTGCCAAGGTTTGCTAGATTCTAGGATCTAGTGCCAACACATGCTAGTGATTTCTAAGGAAACAGAAGGGAGGAATCATTTCAATTACATGTAAATGAATGAATGTTTGTGTGTGATAGGGAGTGTTAACAAATTATAGGTGTACTAAGGAGGGAGTGACAACGTATGATAAGAAGTGCCAATAAATGATAGAGTGCTAGGAAATCCCATTAAGATGTGACAAGTGCCATGGTGTGCCAATTTGTGCGAAGGAGTGTTAGGGAGTGCTAGGGAAACACAAGGGAGAACTAGCTCATAATGCATGGAAATGAAGGGATCAGAGTGTGTGACATGGAGTGTCAGTGAGATCCAATTGTGTTAAGGAGTAGTTCCAAGGCATGCTTGGAAATGCTAAGGAATGTTAGAGTTCTAGGGTGACATGCAGCCAAGATGTGCCAATGCGTGCAAGGAAGTGTTAGTTGGGAGTGCCAGGGGAACACAAGGGAGCACTATGTCAAAATGAATGGAAATGAATAAATAAGAGTTTGTGATTAGAAGTTTTAGTGAGTTCCAAGTGTGCTAAGGACAAAGTGGCAAGGTATGATAGGAAGTGTTAAGGTATGCTAGAGGCCAGGGCGACATACTAGGATGTCATAAGTGCTAGGGTGTAACAACACATGTCAAGGAGTGATAAGGAGTGCTACAAAAACACAAGGGAGCAATAGGTAAAAATGCATGGAAATGAATGAATAAAAGTTTGTGACCAAGAGTGTCAGCGATATCTAGGTGTGTTAAGCAGAGAGTGACAAGGTATACTATGTAGTGCCAAGGAATGCTAGAGTGTTAGGGCAGTAGGCCAAGATGTGTCAGGTGCTAGGGTGAGATAGGGAGTGTTAGGGGGTGTCAAGGAAACATAAGGAAGCACTAGGTCAAAATGCATGGAAATGAAAGAAAAGGTGTGTGAGATGGAGTTTCAATGAGTTCTAGGTGTGTTAAGGAGGGAGTGACAAGGTTATTTCTAGGTAATGCCAAGGTATGCTAAACCACCAAGGCATGTCAAGAAGTGTCACAGTGTGCTAGGGAGTGTCAAAGCATGCCAAGGAATGTAGGGGATGCTAATGCATGCCACATAGTGCCAAGGCATTCTAAGACATGCCAGGTGCTATGGCATGTCAAGATGTAAATTGTGTTTCTTAATTGTTTTAGACCACGGTTGGATGTTATGAGCCTTGTCTTGGTAACTTGTTAAGTGGGATGAGTTGAGATTGTACATGAGTACCCTAAGATGAGTTATAGGTAGTTCTTAGATGAACAAGGTATATGTTGAATTTCCATGACACATGAGAATTCGAGTTTGGCCTTAGAATCTTTGATGCAAACACACTCAAGTGCCACAACACATCTAATATGCAGAATGAAATTTGCCATGAAAGGAAAAGCAATGGATTGAATGCACAAAGTTTAGGGTGTTCCACATCTTCATATGTTAATGCTTATTATTTTGATATACAATAGCCATTTATATGTCTGGTGTAAGACTCCTCTGGATATTTCTATCCAATAACAACATCTATGTGGTAAAAGGTGTATTGTCAAAGGTTGCTCCATCGAAAATAGAAAGCAAAAGGGGTATCAATACCATAAAATATTATGAATATATTTGTCCAGTGGGTTGTCCACATAAATCAAACCACAAGAAATCTCCTATATAGACAAAAAACAAACAACTGAACATTTTTTGATATCTAAATTCCCATAAATAAAACATTTAAGTAATCTACAGGAAACTAATCCAACCATCCTTTGATATAGCATCCATTGTACCAAAGAAAGCCTTCACAATCAAAATTCAATAAACTAACAAATGATTATTCACAAACTGGGTGTTTATGATTTCAAGTACCCAACAAATTTACCAACCCCACCAAAACAAAGCATAGATTTCATTGCTATCAAACCCTAGGTCTCAGTCTGAGAGATTTAGGGTGTCTTCATATACATGGTTATCGCATCACAAGTATCAATTTTGAATTTTTTTCCAACTAGCCAAAAAACAAAGAAAAGAGGTCGAATATACAAGGGCAAGGGAAATATGGAAATCTTCCTATGGTGCATTGATGAAGACATCAAATGACTGGGAGAGTTGAAAGGTTCAATATTTATTACATTTGATTTTGTATGAACTGAATGAAAAATTTAATAATTTTCTATAAAATTGTCCAAGGACTATATGATCGATCCTCTTACCTCCATTGAGAAGAGTTGTTGAGGTGAATTTCCATGGAAGTTTTGGAGACAGCTTGCAATATTGTCGCTCGTATCCTTCAAATACTTCACTCATTCTCCCCACTTATTCAAACAGAAAATCCAAAACAAATTATGGATCAATTGGGAAGATCAATTGAAAGAATCCGCCAATCTCCCTAGGAATACCTGAGAAATCTCCTTGTAACGTAATATCGTGACATGATCTACTATGTTGGCCTTCTTTTGCAAAAAATGGTGGGAAAGAAGATGATCAATTGTAATCTTAAACTCTTCTTTTACTTTTTTTTACACTGATTTGTTCTCAAACTCTCCCATGTGCTCTGCTCTATTGGCCTTCTTTTGTGAAAAATGGTGGGAAAGCAGATGATCAGTTGTAATCTTAAACTCTTATTTTACTTTTTTTTACACTTATTTGTTCTCAAACTCTCCCATTCTGCCTCCAAACATCTCTAAATGGAAACCATGTTCTATATTACATGTATTTTAAGTGTTTGAAGAACCCCACTCCATACCGAGATCGAAAAAGGACATGTTAGAAATAGATGTTCCATGTCTTCTAAATCTTCTTTGCATAAAGAGCATCTTCCAAGATCATGAAAGCCCCTTTTATAGATACTATCCCAAGTTAAAATATTATTGTGGACCACCAGCCACATAAAACATTTTAATTTGAGAGGTATATCCCATCTCCACATGTTATGAAACCAAAAATCATTATCATTCAAGCCCCATCCATGAGAAATATGTTAATAAATCTCTTTAACTAAGATCAGCTCATTATACATAACACCTTCCCATTCTAGCTTTTCTTTCTTCTTAGTGAGTCTTAAACATGTTAGACTTAACTATGTTGTGAAACATGCCCATTCCATAAATATATCCTCTGGGAATCCAAGTTCAAATGGATTAAGCCAATAACTTGTAACAGAAGAAGATCCACAATCACAAGAGATTTGGTTCATAAAGTAAAGTATTTTCTTATGTAAATGCTCAAGGATGTGAATAGAAACAGTATGTATTCCCTCCACTCCTTTGATATCATCTAGTTCTATTGCTATCCTATTCCCCCCCTCCAACCTCCCATGTCAGATTTCGTAGTAGCCAATATTTGTTTCTCATCATGCTTCTCCATATATAAGATGCCACCTTCTTCTTTGGAGCTGCCTCTTTAATCCATTCCTTAAGATATCTATTTTTTATATATTTCTCTTTAATAACCTATTACCAAATGCCTTTTCCTTGGAAATTTTTCCATAGTTTCTTGACAATTAAAGCCTTAATAAAACATTATGTGTCCTTTATACCCCACCCTCAATCATTCTTATGTCTCTCAAGCACCTCTAAATAGACCAAAAGTATCTTATTTGTGGATTTAGGCCTAACCCAAAGGCACCTAGCTATAATAGCATCAATGATTTTGGTCTAAAGATACTAAGGGGGGGGAGATATTGAGGTTTGAGCCCTCTAATTGCAATGAAATCACCTCCTCCCCGCTTGTCATGAAATGCTTTGAAGATGTCAATTGTTTAGGGTTTTGTCAAAGAGTGCAAGAAGTAGGTTTCCATGAGCATCTCATAGGTATATTTTCCCTCACCTTGAAGGAATACAAGATCACCATTGCAGGGACTAATTTCATGTTTTTGGTGGATGCCATCTCTCAAGCTACAAGCATACCAAACCATGGTGAAAATTGGTCTAAAGGCATGAACCTAGACCTAGAAGAGTACAAACCCTACCTGAAATCACAATACAAAGGAGCTCACTCACATGATTTCCCATTAAGATACTTGTTGGAGAGATATGCATCATTGATGAAGGTTTTCATGAAGTTCTTGACATGTGAGGGAAGATTTTCTAGTTTAGCAATACCACATAAGGCTACTCATGCACTTAATAGCTACCAAGTCTCTAAATTTGTCCCACTACTTGTATACGAGCCTAACCAAAATGTCTGAAAAGGTGCAATTGAAAGGAAAAGTTCATTATCCTAGCCTCTGTCACCATAGCCTAATAAAGGTTAAAGTACTCCATCAGTTCAAAGAGAAGAACATGACATGGGACACCTTCACTGAGGCAGCCTTGAAAACGTATATAACCACTTCACCAAGCTAGCACCAAACCATGTTAGTACAACCCATGGAAGTGCAGTCATTAAGAAAACATGATGAGCCTCAAATTTCCAAAACCCACTGTTATCTCAAAATCAAGCACTGGAAGGCTGCAGACCAGGCTAACTTCAAGTAACTATTTCAAACCAGACTTTGGCTAAAGCTTAGCCTCTTTAGCCTGAGAGGGCTCTCTTAAAGGTTATTAATGTTGATCTATGACAAGATGGCTAACTCTTATAAGACACAATGAACAAGTGTGCTGGCTGGACAAAATATTAAATTGATTCCCATTGGGCTTATGGAGTCACTCATACCTCAGTAAACAACGGCACTATCTTTCCATAGAAATCAGGGCACTTAACATCTAAATGTTCAAACATAACTCACATGAAACCACAGTTTGCAAAGGCATACAGGAAGTCAGAGCATGATCAATGAGTTCTGAGTGATTATGCATTTGTAAAACTGTAAAAGAACATTAAAGAAATATACCATCACATATTTTAACAAGGAGATCCATTGTGAATCCTGAGAAGGAAAACAGTCATTTGTATTACTGAACTTCTGTTTATACATAAGCCAAAACAGTTCTCTGTTTTTATAAAAATATCCAACCTTTTTTACATTGCTGCTCCAGCTATATATAGAGTTCTTCTTCTAACTAATTGAGATTCCTCCTCAAGCATGAGGGGAATTCGAATTCCTCCTTATTTGACACCTATTGACACTTAAACTAACTATTTAATACAAAAGACAGCTAACTAGGAGTCCTAGAGACCTAAAACAATTAGGAGTGTAACTCCTCATTATGATAAAAAAAACCTTATCTAAATATTTAACACATTATTTGACACCTAAAACTCCATGATGTCGAACTTGATGAAGCTCATAACCTTCCAACTGTCCCTTGATGACTCATCCACTTGTTGTTCCTAGAAACTAGGAAAATGTCCCTTGCTCTGTTCTGGCTGAAAAATAGGTCTTGGGACAGAGCTCATAACTTCTGATAAGAAATGTATTTGGAAAAACGGAAGGAGGTTTCTATGAACCAATCTGTGCTGAACAAAAACCTCTCTTTTTTTTTTGAAACAACTTTCCTACAGCTCACAATATGTTTTTGAAAATCAGGTGTCAAAAAGAGAAATAGGCTTGTGAAAAACTGCACTTACAGCAGTTTCGTAGCGCACGTTTATTCATCCATTTCTCCCAGATCATGATGTATTTGCGGAAACTGAAGGAGGTTTTTCTAGTTCAGTCTGTTAGGAATAAAAAACTCTCTTTTTTTTTTGAAATACCTTTCCTACTGCCCACAATATGTCTTTGAAAAAAAAGTGTTAAACAGGAAAGTCTGTTTGTGAAAAACTGCACCTACAGCAGTTTCGTAGTGCAAGTTTAGTTATCCATTTCTCCCAGCTCATGATGTATTTGGAGAAAGTGGAAGAGGTTTTTGTATTTCAGTGGCTTAGGAATAAAAACCTATTTCACTTTTCAGAGATGAGTTTTCCATTGCTTGGTGATCCTCTTGGAAGTCGACTGCTCTTTTCATAACATAAAACTTTGGAGTTCAAAAATGTCTTTCCTTTCCTTGTTTTGCCTTTGCTAGACACTTATACTTCGTGAATGCTCCCTTTCAGACCCTCCTATTCAAATAAGATTTCCCTTTGTATCACAAAAATGGTCCATCAAATCCCAATATGCAGCTACAGCAGTTTCGTAGCGCGCTACGAAACTGCTGTGTAATTTCAAAAACACAGTTTTACGCCAAAATTTGACTTCTTCGAGTTTTCTTTCCTTTGAAATGAATTTTCCATATGTCATGAGGCTGTTCAAAAGTGAATAAACTGATACCATTCTTCAAAGTATACTTCAAGAGGTAATTCATCAAAACTTTGGACTTAGCCTTACTTGCTTATGTGATATCTTTCAACTACAGATGTTCTTCACGCTGGCTTGGTTATTCTTCTTTGGACTGCTTCTCCTGTAGATGATTCACTTCTACCTTCTATGACCTGACCTTTCCCTTTCGAAACTTGCAACCTGATAAGATGTTTCTGATATTTGGCACTTGTTTAAGTAAAGGCAGCATAAATAACTGCACATGTGGACACATGTCTATGAGACCGGTGATGAATGAGAATGTCCAGTGATGAATGATAATGCATATTTGACTCAAGACTCCTAAGACTCAAACTCTAAGGGAAACAAACATCAAACTTAGACTAGCACTGAATTTTACCATAAACTAATGTGAGACATTTTGGTATTAGAATTCTTAAGTGATAACAGTGGCTCCACTTGGGATAGTGTGCTCCTGTAGTACACTAAGAACTCGTAGGTCCAGTGCTTTATCCATTTTATGATAAACATAGATTTGCTTGATGAGCATCCCCTTCAAGCTTCTTGGGCCTTCACCTCGGGCTTAAGCTTGATAATGACTTTAGGAAAAAGAAATCTACATCTACTGAAAAATGCTCAGTCAACCTTGAGCTTATTTGCATATTCCTACCTACCTACCCTATCCATTTCGAACTTCTTTCAGCTCAATCAATGTGAAATTTCCAATGTAGCCAATCATTTGTCTTATTTGATATTTTAGTTTTTGGACTGCATTGGAGTTCAGAGACGTTATGATATTGTGATGACCACTGCCACTGAAATTTCCTCTGATCTTCATAGAAAAACTGAAACACTGGAGAGTGAAACCCTTCCATGTATTTAGCTATAGGATCCCAGAATACATGATCAGCTTGATGATTTTCATAACTCTCTGGTTGTGCAAACTGATCTTCAATAACAGTGCATTCTTCCTCAATCACGAAAGAGAAAGGAAGCAACACCCTCTCCTTGTGTTCTGACATAGAAACCTTTTGAAAAGAATGATCATAACCATGAAGACTATATGATTGAATTTGACCTTGTAGACCTTCAATGTCTTTCTCAATGTCCTCAGCAACTTCATCCAAAAATTTCATCTTATCCTCTGTCTTGCAGTCAAATGTTTTTAGATAAGAAGACAAGAACAGAGAAAACTTTTCATCTATTTCATCATTAGTATGATCATTATTCCATTGTTTGAAACCTTGAATTGAAGGAGAGTTTACCACCACCTCTGATCTATCTATCCATTCCTCCAAAAACATATACCAAAAGTCTTCAAATGACTTAATGGATTTGGCAGGAAAAATTTCAATCCACCGTTTACATTTCCCTTGAAATGAATCATAGAACAAGATGATGCAAACATCCTCATGTTTAACTCTAAGAAGCTCAATAAAATCAAAGAAATCTGATATATGCTTCAAAGTTAAACTCAAATCTTCTCCGTTGAATTTTGGACCATTCCTTAGAAAATATGCATCCTTGGGAAAATGATTTGGAAAACCACGAATTCCTGAAAAATTTATGCATGCATACCTTGA
>APFE031339514.1:11263-39584 GCA_000404065.3 Pinus taeda | reverse complement strand
TATAGGAGTCTAAGGAGTCACAATATAACCCAGCCGACTTAACAATAATAATATAAAGCCACAAAAATAACAATAGAAGGATTCTATGGGGCCCAGTAATAACAATATGGGGACAATAGGGGCACAACAATATTAATAAGGGGTACAACTACAATATTAATGGGGTAATCACTAGTATTATAAGGACCCAACATAATGTTGGTTGGATAGACCTACCCATGGTCCGCGGACCATGGGATTATATAAATAGAGCGAGACTCTAAGTAGAACAGAAGGAAGAAAGAGGTAGGAAAAAGAGTCTAAGGGACTGATTCATGAGTTGAAGTGTCTTTGGGTTGTAGAGTAGGAGAAGGCTCTACAACTGAGTGCATAAAGGCCTAGTAGTCCACAGCTAAGTGTGCAGACCCATGCAGCTGAGTGCGTAGGGCGGAGTCGAGTCTGTAACCGAGAAAGGAATTAATAAAGAGAATTTTTATCATAATTTTGTGTATCTGTTCTTGGGTTAATTCATGTTTGGTATAATTTGAAAATATACTATTTATTTACTGCTTGCAGCTGTATGAGTGGTTTATGTTGTTAAGTATAATTTAAAGCACGCAAGTAGGCTAAAATAATCAACTAACATTGGAATACCAGTAAGATCTTGGGTAATAACGCAGAAGTGTAGCATTCAGCCCTTGAGTATATCAGGCTGTTAGGTATGGGAAATTGTGCGAAGCGACTTGCGTGCAAGGTCAAACCACGAACCACCTAAACTCATCAGACATCTTCAAGGAGCAGAAACGTGGTGCTAGTACCCTCCCATACTACATCAGGTGAGACCTCAGTCCGTGCTCCATGGACTATTCCCGAAAGGGCCAGGAGTACTGGGATTTGTTTGGCTAACTTGACTTTGAATGTGGGTCAGGCCCCAATAAGCCAACAAATGGTTCCATTGTCAAGACCAAGATCTGCATAGGGGTGTCTTATATCGTATCACTGGAATTCAAGAAAGAAAGGAATTGAAGAGTGGTTGGACAGGAAGATTCACGAGTTCACGACGCAGGAAAATAGGAATCTGTGATTATCAAAGGAAGAGTCGTTAGGTTGCTACTTATATACATAAATCCATGAAATTTTCTTTGCATCCTTCCCCTCTGAGTTGTACGAGTGGATTTCCAAACTAGCAGACAGTCAAGGAAGGTGTAGGCTTGACAAACCTATTGTGTGGACTCTAGAGTTGGTGTGCAGATTGGAAGCATCAAAATATAAGATAGCTTGCATTGTGGATCACTGACTCGATTGAATTATAGGAGGATTTATCACCGAGTTCGTGGTAGATACTTCAGTCAACTATAGTGAGGTGGAACAATTTTTCCTCAAAGGACCACGAGGTAAGTACATTAAATATTTGAACACTTGGATTAAAATGCTACTGTGTGAAAAGCGGGTTATGCGAATAAATTAATGTTTGGGGCTATGTGAAGTGGGAGGATCTACAAAAACGAAGGTAGTGTAGAACTAGAAACTAGCCCCTTGATTTCACCTCTGTGAGAAAGCAACGAAGGGCTCGTGAAGGTTTCAGTAAGAAGTGGGATCAGTTTGATAAAGCAATGAATTTTGCGCATACCACCCCCACCTACACCGCCACCAGTTTCACCATATTCACCCTCGTCTTCACCCACACCACCTCCGCCACCACCACAGTTCAATATAGCAAGTGCAAGAAAGTTGTCGATGTTCAAAGAAGTAGGGAATGAAGATCCGAACCAGTTTTGGTTCATGGTAAGGGATGTATGGGAAGCGCAGGGAGTCACGGATGACAATATAAAGAAAGCAAGGCTAGTCAACGCTTTGTAGGATCATGTACTGACTTGGTACATTAAGAATTCCTTTGAAAATCTGAATGCAAGGATCATGGATATCCAAGCTACGCTAAACAAGGAATTTAGCAGGCCGAAATTAGAGACATAGTGGATTATTTGATTTAAGGAAATCACGATGCTTCCAAGCAAGACCCCCTGGGAGCTAGATCAGAGAATGAAGTGTACAATTCATGAAGCCAATATGACCTTGATGGATGGGCAACACCCTGCATGGTTTATAGCATTGCTAATGCTGCATCTAAGGAATGCGTTGTCACAACAGAAGCTAACCACTCAGGCTGAGGCCTTGGGGATCGCAATGACATTGCATGACACCCCGATACAAGATCCTAACCTGGGAGTTCAACAGATCCATGCGCAGTTGAAAAAATTGTGCCTTGAGATGCAGATTTTGAAACAAGATAGGACAGCTTGCCCAAAAGTGCACGAGGAGATGTGGTGTGTAAAGTGCAAAGGCCAGGGACATGACAAGGACCATTGTCCAGTCTTCGTGAACTACCTAGTGGGAGGAGGACCAATGCCATTGAGACCAGAGGCACAAGCAGGATTGAGCACGATGCCTGCATTATGGTGCACAATGGTTTAGATAGGAGGGAAGCATGCTACAGATAACTGCCATATATTACAGAAGTATACGCAGAATTCCCAACAGTTGTTCTGTAATTTCTACAGGTCAGTAGGCCACAATGAGTTCACCTATAGAAGTTATGAACTAATGATGGACCAGACTCCTACCTATAGAGTTTAGACTGAAACACGGGCCCTCGATCAAAATGTAGGGATGGCGCGCACTGGATTTTAGGGGTGCGACCGAGGTCGAGGTGGAATGGGACTAGGAAGAGGTCATGGCCATCTAATATGTTACAATTGCGAAGGGCCAAGGAATTATGTCTACGATTGTACAAATCCAACAATACCATCATGCTTATATTGTACCCATTTTGATCACGAGATAGAGGATTGTCCCATGCTGATAGCAAAATTGCATGATAAGGGAGCACTCCAACCTCCCCCGACTCAGAACCTGCAAATGATGAGGTATGAGCCGTACGAGGATGACCCAAATGTAAATATCGTGCTCCAAAGTGGTGTCACGATAGGAAATGACAAAGGCAAGTAGCCCGAAGAGAGTGCCTGGGTTCGCAAGGCTCCAACAAGAGAACTAGAATTTGATTTAGAGTGCACTAAGGAGACATTATGGAAGCTAAGAAGAACTTTGCGGATGCCTCCACTTCAGGAAGTAAAGACAAACTAGAACTAGAAATGGACCCATCAATGCTCACTACATTTTTGGAGACATGCATGAAGCTATTGCACAACAGCAAAGCTATGAAGGGACTACAAGAACTCATCACTAGATGTGTTGGGACCACGCCAGGAGAACCGCACGTATTCTAGAAGCTCGGGAAGCACACAACGTGAATAGGAAAAGAGATGAGATTGACCACACAGATCGGGGAATATGAAATGGATCAAGTGATTTTGGATCTAGGATTGGACATAAATTTCCTACCAAAGCAGACATGGAAGCGCATGGGAAGGCTTGCGCTGCAATGGTCTCCTATTCAATTGTCAAAGGAAAACCAGCAAAAGATTCTTCCTATGGGAATATTGCAGGGAATAACGGTAGATATCGAAGGTGCGAGCGCGCTTGTGGATTTCGAAGTGATAGAGATTATTGATGAGAGCAATCCCTATCCCACACTGCTGGGAATAGATTGGGCCATTGACATGAATGAAGTGATAAATCTAAAGAAGTGCAAGATGATTTTGAGAAAAATTCACTATGTGTAGTGGTACCTTTAGACCCTATGGAAGGATCACACTACACAAAGCCAGTGCACAACTACGATAGCGACAAAGATCTAGACCGTATCTACAAGATAACTGCGTGGGAGTAGTACTGGGTTAATCCAACAGCGAATGGCAGGATCTTGTAGGAGCATGAAAGCTCCTACACCTCAGATTTGAACAAGGAAATAGAACAATGGTAGAACCAGTTACACGAGGTAACCATGCTCAGTTGTAACATGATGACAAGGTCGTTGCACTGTGTGGAAATAGAGGTAACAGATATACCTATGTATGATGGGTTGAGCGAGGTGGATGATTTCCTAAATGAATTTGAAAGAGAAGTATCATAAAAACAACGTTTCGACGCTCTGAAATGGGTGTTGCGCGCTATGCCTGCAAGATGGTGGATTACACACCAAACAAGTTTTAAGGACTGGAGTGAATACAAAAGGATGATACACATGAGATTTGGAAAGCCTTAGATGTGGATGAAAGCCGAGTATAACGGACGAAACATCCCACACGCCCACCTTTCTAGATGGGTCCAGGCATATGGTGCACAACCTGCATGAACATACATCATCCTCGTGATAGGGAACACGACCAACAAGTAGGAACGAGCAAGGCAATGGTGCGAACAATGACCAAGAAGTATGGTAAGACCAAGCACACAGAAGCATATTCATGCAAAAGCTTTTGGAAAAGTACACGAAGCACTGAACGTGGTCCACCATGTGAAATGAACTAACTGGGACCTACAAGTACCAATGGTTCTCTGGTCTTATAGGACCATGTGCAAAACCCTGACCATGTAGGCACTTTCAAAGCTGAAGTATGAAGTGAATATTGTAATCTCTTTGAAGCATAAAAAGCCTAGTCTGCGCATAGTAGCACCAATAGATACAAGGGTTTGTGAAGCCCAAAAAGAAGGGATCACACAACCGTAAGAAACAGAACATGTGGAACTTGAGGAAGAAATCCAACAGGGAAACCTTAGACTCCACAAACTTGAAGAAGAAAGGATACGGCTAAGGAAGAAAAGCACATTGATGGACGCATAAGTCAAGAAGATGGAGGACAAAATAAAGAAATATTTTCTTGGCAAAAAGACTAGAATGGTAAGGTAGGGTGCGTGTGATCACGATGACAAGGTTAAGGCCTATTGCTACAAATTGATCAGTCCGATGCCTTGCCTTGGACTTCATATTGCTAATCATAATGACCAAGGTAGCACATTGCCAATGGTGAAGTGTGTGGTTCCGACTGTAATAATAAAAGGTGGGGATTCTCGAGGAACCATGACGAAGGATAGGATGGAACTCTACACGAGTGGTGTGGCCACCTGACTAGCCAAAGAAAATATAGTCTTAGCACTCCACGCAGTTGAAAGGGAGCGTGGAACTATAAACTATTCTGTCAAGAGCTGCACGATATTGGAGATGCACGCAGAAGTAAACAATCACAAGGTGTGCGACTATGCACGGGGGGTTGCACTGCCGTGCGGGTTGGCCAGAAAGTGACCATTGAAGTCACTATTCACGATGGGATGCTCAACTTGAGGCCAAATGGAGAGGGTGGCAGGAATTTAAGACAAAATTTATGGGAAATATTTGGGAAAATCTGCCGCCAAGAAAGCATTAATGAACTAGAATTATGGGGAATGGTCGAATTCGAATTCAAAAAGTGCTATAAAATACAAGTGGCCACCAGGCAAAAAACATTTGGTCATTTGTGAATTGAGCGATTGAGCAGAGCCCTAAGTGTTGTGAGCCTAGCATTGATTTAGCCCCTGAGTTCACAAGTTCTAGATTTCTAGACGAGTACGATGGCAACTGCTCAGGATGTTATGGACATCGCAGAAGTGACTGCCGAGCAGGCCACATAGTCATGCCAAGACTCAAGAAGGACAAACAAGCAATGGCTCATGTACGCATGTCCCCGCGGAACCCGCTGTGCAACAGACTGTCGATGAAGAAGGGGAAAGCTATCACTATAGAAACAGACGAAGAAGAAGAATATTTGCAGGAGCTTATCATCGTAGAAGAAGAATATGAAGCCATGGAGGTGGATATTCAGCCTATGTACTTTATGACAAAATTGCCCGCCTATGTCCCCCCATAGAAAGGGAAGGCCAAAGTACCCAAGGACCTAGACGAGACCAAGAGCTCGCTCGAGACCCCGCTCCTCCTAGATGGCATTAGTTTTGAAGGCACGCACCTGGGTAGCATGCCTAGCATGAAATTTTAATATTGGGACCTCACTGACCACGATAAGTTCCCTCACCTTGAGACCGGAAACCTCATGAAGCAGAACACCGTGAGGGTGGTGACAAAATTAGATCCATGGAAGTGGTTGTGCGGAGTGGAGAAGGTTGGATTGCTGAACCTACTCTGGGTGCTGCATTTCCACTGTGCCCCAATAACCATTTTCATCATTAGGTAGCTGCTCTGCCTGGTGCATGATGGGTGTTTATGGCTAGAGGAGCCCATCCCCATCATGGCAGTTTTGATTCATCATGTCTCCCGACTTCCATACAAAGGAGAGGACCCCGCGACCATATCGAAAGGGAAGGGCAGTGATTTGGCCATCGCGAAGGCCATGAAGAAGAAGTACAAGCTAGAAAAGAAGAAGAGGGGCTATGCAATCTCCAGCATCGAGGACAAAGTAGTATGTGTGGCAACCCAAATACTCGTAGGAAAAGTTAAGCACAAGTGTCGCGTAGACAATGTACCTGCACTGGTGGTCGCACTAACAGAGCATGCATAGAAGGGGTCCAATTTAACTGGTATGAATTCCTCGGCAGAAAATTTTTAGAGAATTGCCATGAAGCCTAGGAACAGGCAAAAATGTTCCAGTATGCATGGTTTTTTTTGTCCATAGTGCTCGTAGCTAGGGAGTTGTTGGACGATAGTCAATTCCCCATAATTGACAGAGATTTACTGGAGGCCGTGAAGTACGCTTCACTTTGGGCCATGAAGGATGCTAAAAGGATACGCGACAACAAGATTTTCTCGGTCCTCATGGAGATGAAAATCTGAATGTGGATCAACCGTAAGTCGTGGTTGTCACCCACGGTTTACAATAGCCTGCAGAGTTTGTAGAATTTAAGGTAGACATGCATAACATATATATCAGGGTGTACAAGGACCCGAAAAAGTAGTGGAAAAAGCTACCCTCTGTAGCCACCGATGATGCCATTTTCAATGTCTTGGAGGCATGGGCACTAGAATGGTGCGCCCAAAACATTACAAAAATCGAGAAGTCAGCAACACAAAAGAAGAAATACAAGGCCAAGTTGCGCATCGCACAGTTGGCCGAAAAACAAAGGAAGGAAACAACATCAATAGAAGTTTGGGTAGTGTGGGATGCAGCGTAGAAAGTAGTCAAGTAGGAAAAGGATGCAATAGTAGCAGCAACATAGACAGTAACCGCAAAGTTAGGTGAGTGAAAAATAACGCCTTCACAAGGGTAGGAAGCAGAGGAAGCAGAAACAAAAGAAGGAGGCGCGGACCCATGAACCGTGTCCAAACAGCTGAAGTGCCAATACCTAGCAGAGTGGGCAAGGTCGCGAAAGAAGGTCAAGGCCTCGAAATTGTCCATTGACCCAATCACCCTAACCGAGGGTGATCTGCATGAAAATGCGTGATGTCACCAATAAGGCTCTCCAAGATTTCATGTAGGAGAACCAAATTTTGTTACGGGCCCTTAGAGTGGAGTTGCAGGAATTACAAGCGTGCCCCCTCAGGTTGGTACCCTTTCAACCAACTTCGCAGTCGGATCCATGGTAGCTGCAGATGTTGTGTGCGCAGATGACAAACACAATAATGCTACCGGAAGGGGCACTAGTGACATCAAATGAAGCTGACAGGCCTTCGGTTAGCACGCCGAAAGGTCTCGGTGTTAATATAGTTGCCCTTTCACATGAGACACTATATGTGTTGTAGGATGGGATAACTGCAGAGCTGCGAACTAGGGAAAGCCACGCACTTCAAGTCCTTAGTGAGAAGAAGATAAACATGGAACAACTAAGCTTATGGTGCAACGAATTGGTGTCACAAAATCAACAGCTGCTGCAAGTGATAGATGACACTTGTTGAAGCGTCCCAGAGCTGGCCATCCCAGTAGATATACCAACAGAGGCACAGATCCACAGGTTAGCAGCAAGGGTTCACGAGGCCAGGGAGGAAATGGCAAAGGTTCAGCTGGAATTGAATCTTCAAATCACCAAACTATGATTAAAGGCGCAGCCATCTACTCCTCTGGAAGTTAGAGAATAATGCGCTAGTGTTATCACAGTGAGATTGGAGGAAATCAAAGGTGCAGTGCAGGACTGCACCAACATGTTGGAAGAATCACTTGAGGTCCCCAGAAATCTGCAGGAGGACCCCAACATCAAGCACTTAGAGACAAAGGCACGAGAACTCCAATAGCAGTATGACAGTGTCCGAGGAATTGCACAGACAGTGGTCCTCACCTAGAGGCTTGCGCATATACAGCAAGCTAAAGCACTAAAGGAGCAGGTGGACACGACATGACATATGGAAGCAATCCTAAAAGCACACATCCAGCCTTGGATTGATGAGTCCTTAACCATCACGGTAGGCATCGAAGGCAAGCTCACACACATACAGGGGATACACACATTGATGCAGAGAAGCACTCCTGACACAGAGGTCTCGAAACAACATATGTAGCAGATCCAGCAAGCAATAGCTCAGTGTGCTACTGACCTCCACGCAGTTCGAGAACAGTTGGAGGGACTCAATGCAAAGATCACCGCACTGACAGAGTGACTCGAGGGCAAGTCACGATGTTTGTGTTGGGGATCTGTTGGGCATGGAATCCCCCCAATGCATATTTTGGGGCTCAAAGCCTAAGTTTTGACAGAATCTTGTTGTAAATCTCCACGAATTGCGGGCACGAGGCGCGAAAGTATGATAGAGTCATAGAGTTTTCCACCCTTGTTTTGTAATGTAATTCTGGCTTGATAGACCTACCCATGGTCCACGAACCATGGGATTGTATAAACAGAGCGAGGCTCTAAGTAGAAGAGAAAGAAGAAAGAGGTAGGAAAAAGAGTTAGAGGGATTGAGTCGTAAATTGAGTGTGTCTTTGGGTTGTAGAGTAGGAGAAGGATTTGCATCTGAGTGCACAGAGGCCTAGTATTCTATAGCTGAGTGCGCGGACCCCTGCAACTGAGTGCACGGGGAGGAGTTGAGCCTGTAACAAAGGAAGAAATTAATAAAGAGAGGTTTTATCATAATTTTGTGTATCTATTCTTGGGTTAATGCATGTTTGGTATAATTTGCAAATATATTGTTTGTTTACTGCACTCACCTATGTGAATGGCTTATGTTGTTGAGTATAACTTAAAGCACACAAGTAGGCTAAAATAATCAACTAACATTGGGATACCAATAAGATCTTGGGTAATAACGCAAAAGCACAATGTTCAGCCCCTGAGTAGGTATGAAGGCAGATATCAGGCTGCGAGGTATGGGAAAGTGCTTGAGGTGACTTGCGCTAGGGTCAAACTGCAAACCACTTGAACTCATCAGACATCTCCAGGTGCGGAAACCTAGTTCTAGCACCCTCCCATACTACTTTAGGTGAGACTTCAATCCGCGCTCCATGGATTGTTGCCGAAAGGGCCAGTAGTACCTGGATTTGTTTGGCTAAATTAACTCTGAACCTGGGTCAGGCCCCAATAAGTCAACACCAATGCATGATGAGGAGTGTTAGGGAGTACACAAGGGAGCACTAGGTCAAAATGCATGGAAGTGAATGAATATGAGGGTGTGTCGTGGAGTGTCTATGAGTGCTAGTTTTCATGCCAAGGAGGGAGTGACAAGGTATGCTAAGCACGAGTAAGGCATGCCAAGGAATATCAAGGAATTTCAAGAAGTTCTAGAGTGTGCTAGGTAGTTCCAGGGTGTGCTAACATGTGCCAAATAGTGCCGAGGCATGCCAGGTGCTAAGACATGCTAAGATGTGCAGGGTGCCAAAGTATGCCAATATGTGTCAAGGAGTTTCAAGGAAAGAAAAGGAATAACCAAGCTAAAATGCAATTAAACGAATACATAAGAGGGTTAATAAGTTAGGACTTTATCTTTTTCAAAATGGGCATGCTAGACACACTAATAATATGTTCCAATACATGCCAAGTGTCAATGTGTGCCAAGTGCTAATGTTTTTCAATGCAATACTATGCCAAGGTGTTCCATGGAATGTTTGGGACTACTGGACATGCCAACACATGATAGGGGAGTGTTATTGTATGCTAGGGCATGCCAACACGTGCTTGGGCATCCTACACATGGCAAGATGTTCTAGGTACAAAGATGTTCCAGGTACAAAGATGTTTCAGGTACAAAGATGTTCCAGGTACAAAGATGTTCCAAGACATGTGAGGTACCAAGGAATGTTAGTGTACTATTCCAAAGCATGTTAAGGTGTGCCATGAGTGTTGAGGAGTACTAGGTTTCTCTCATTGATAGAATTGACAAATCTTGATTGTGAATTAAATAATATAGTTCCTACACACACTAGTGGAACTTTATTTAAAGGAAATTTGCTTGATAATAAACCTAATAGAGATTAAACATGTGTTGACTCATAGGAAAATTATATTCTTATGACTTGAGGGAAATGATACACACTAATTACTTCTTAACAAATTGACTAACTATTATAACCAGTATGACCTTGGACACATAATGAAAAAGACTCCACAACAATGGTCTTAAATCATTATATTTTGACAAAAAATATAGTAGCAAGTAAATAGCATCATTAAAAACTTATTGGAATGATCAATGATGACAAACATTTTTTGACCGTCACCAAAAGTAACCAAAAAGAGAATTGGTGAGGCTCAATAAAATATTGTCACTAGAAGTGTCACGAAATAAAGAAACAGTGATGGGCCTTTAATGATCCTCACCAAAATTTTCACCAAAGAGAGAATTAGTGATGGGCCTTTAACGACCCTCACCAAAAGTGTCATTGAAAATGGCTTTGGGGACAAACCTTAAAAGACCATCACTATATACACTTACAACAACAATTTTTTAAAGACTGTCACCATATGCAACATTGGTGAAAAACCTTACAGGTTTGTCACAAGCATGAAGCATCATCAAAAAATCATTGGAATGATCAATGATGACGAACATTTATTGACCGTAACCAAAAGTTACCAAAATGATCATTAGTTATGGTTAATAACAGATCATCACTAGAAGTGTCACCAAAGAGAGAATTAGTGATGGGCCTTTAATGACCCTCACCAAAAGTATCACCAAAGAGAGAATTAGTGACGGACCTTTAATTGCCCTCACCAAAAGTGTCATTTAAAATGGCTTTGGTGACAAACCTTAAAGGAGCATCACTATATACACTTACAACAATGCTTTTTTAAAGATCGTCACCATATGTGACATTGGTGATGGACCTTAAAGGTTTGTCATAGGTATGACCCTCACCAATGACCTTTTTCTTGTAGTGTAAGGAAGAAACATGTAAATTCTTACCATTTTCCTCATCTTTTGATTCACATACCAATATTTTTTTGAACTCCCTTTTGATTTTGGATGTGTCCTCTTGGACTCTTTGGCTCTTTTTTTCAACTCCTTGAATTTGGGTGTTGATAGAACCTCATTTTCCACATCATGTGGACAAAAGGTACAAACTTGTCCATATACCTTCTCTGAGGGAATTTATACACTAGCATCTTGCATAAGAGTTGTAGAAAAACATGAAGACTGTGGAGAATATGGTGGTTTATCACCATTCTTGTTACCTTCTTCCCTTGGATAACATTCTCCTCTTGGAGGTCTAGAGATTTCACCTTGCAATTTGGTATTCCTCTCTTCATAGACGATTTTCATCATTTATGCCATTTTTAAGAAATCCTTTCTAAAATCCTTCACATCCTCTGACATTCTTGCAGGCTCTCGTACTTGGTACATGCTTTGCCTAAAGCTTCTACTACAATTTGAGGTATAACTTGGTGGTAGAGATTGTAACAATATTGCTCTCCTTTCCAAAAACTTCTCCTCACTTGAGCTTCAAAACACATTCACTTGCAAACAACAGTGAATTCCTCCTTACACAAAGAAAACCTAAGATCTAATACCAACTTGATACGAATTTGGAATATTAGATTTTTGTGCTAAGATCATCATAAAAATATAAAAGCGTGCTTGAGGTTTGAACTCCAAAATAGCAAGTAAAAAAAATGAAATTTATTTGTGTTTTAATTAAGCTAGTTTCATGAAGAAAACTTAAAACATGAAACCAAAACACTAAATGGAAGCATGCATCAATCAGTAATACACCAGCCATTGTTAAAGTAGTTCACCCATCCTGGGCTATATCTCCTTGGATCAGCTCTAAAGGCATGACCCCTTCTAATTATGCTCAATCTTTAGAAAAGAAGAGTACATAAACTTCTGAAATGGAATGGTTAGTTTCTCCTTCAAAGAAAAAACTTTTGCAAAATTTCTCACTCCATACACATGTTAACCTACAATCAAACATGTAAACCTTCAAAAAACACAGGCATATTACACCAAGGCCCCATACTCCAACTTCAAAGAGCATAAATAGTACCACAATCCACTTGAAGTACATAAACAAGTCTCTTCTCCAAAACACATATAGGGAAAAGAAGAAATAAAGCTACAACACTATTGTCATGGTTGCTGTAGAAAGCACATGGAGGCTAGAAGACCTAGCAAGGTCATCTCCACCTTCAAACTTCTGCATAAACTAAATCAACACTCTAGTTTACCATGGAACCCATAGGATTCACTTTGCAAAAATCCTATCCAGAAGTCCTCCTTCATGAACCTATTCCAATCAGTTCAAAATGTCCAAAAATGGCTATCTAACCACTTTCTGCATCCCATTTTTCCAAAAATTGCCTTAGTTATGACTTCTGTCAGTCTTTCCACAATTTGGTCCTACAAATCTAGCTTACTGCCAATTAAATTCATTATCTGGAGTTAATTTTGGCAATTCTGCCAAAATCGGCAGTCATGCCATCTTCTTTCCTATCTCTCAGTTAAGGCCAAGTGGTCACATACAAAGTGGTTAGTCTAGCAGAAAAGGTGACGGTTCCACAACTCTATTGCAAATTGCAATTGGCTTTAACGGGGGTGATTCTTATATTTGGGACTTAACGCATTGTGATATGCAATTTGGTGATCTGGCAGACCCGACAAGTTATAAACTACAACTCCAAAATGATATCATGTCCGCAAATCACATCGGTGCAGTCCATCGCCATACAGACCCTTACATCAGGTGCTCTACAGACCTAGTGGGATTATTGAATACAATGTATAAAATATCGAGTTTGAAACCCATCACATTCCACAATCAACGAAATTTTTCGGTCTTATGAACTGTGAACTGGGTGGCTGAGTGCAATTTTGATTCGGCAGACCTGACGGGAATCTGAACTAGAGTTTATAACTTATCACAATTGGTAGTTACAGCCAGGGCTACTTTGTAAACACCAACCCCTTTTGTAATTGCAATATGCGATATATCACATCACAACTAAGCTCTACCAGGGGACAATTCTTAACCATTTGTCCACCTCCGATATGCAATATGTGATATCACAATCACAAATCAGCAATGTTGGGGGATGATTCCTTAAACAACTTCTTCCTTTAATTTTGATATGCAATATGCGGGACCCAATGGCCACTTGCCTCTTAGTGTTTCTCCATTTGCTGAGACCTTTTCCATGTCATCCAATCCTGCCACATGTCCAAGTCAAACATGAACTTTTACTTGCTCTAACTTTTGCATACGAGATCGGTTTTGAGTGTTGTTCACACTGTTGGAATCAGAATGACAAGTTCTTAGATCTTAAGCTAAGTTTAACAAAATTCTAACACTTTGATTTTTGAGCAAATTTTTAGCTCCTGATTAGGGGACTACTCAACCACCTCAAAGGTGTCCAATAAAGGTGGAAAATGTGGTCACACAAATTCCACATCAAATACTGATTGAAGCCAAGGAAAGGGGTAATACTCAATTTAAAATCATTTTCACCCATAACCTTTATGATTTTGTAAGGCCAATATCAAAGTGGTTTAAGGTGGTCATTTTGTACATTTCCTTTTTTCTACATGAATTTCATAGGCATGTGATAAGTTTGGATTATCATCTCCTTCCCTAGAATATAGAGCTTCCACTATCACCATGTTTGCAGGATGGAGTAAATGTCCTTGTCATAGGTGGGGTATTTGTGAACAACATTACAAAGTGTTTCATAGTGATAATCCATTAGATGTCCCTACTAAGTGTGACTGCACCAATATCATATTCAAAGAAATTTGTCTCAATCTCAAATGGTTATTATAGGCCTTATTGGATGAGGTATGGCATGAAGCAAAGGTGGTGTTTCACATCCTCAAATGCTTTTTGTTGTGACTCAAACAAAGAAAACTTTGCTATATCTTTACCCTTGGTCACTAGACTTAAGGGCCAAGTGATATGAAAAACCCCAACACAAACCTCCAATAGAAGTTGGAAAGGACAAAGATGGCATAAACTTTTGTCAAAGTTGTTGGGGTTTGATAATCCAAAATTACTTATATCTTGACTAATTCCACATGTATCCCATCTTTATCTATGATATATCCCAAATATTGAACTATTTCATGCCAAATAATATTTTTTCCATATTTTCATACAATGTGTGTTTCCACAAGGTTCTCGGAACTTGCTAAATGTGCTACAAATGTCCTACTCATATTCTATTAAAGATGAGGATGTCATCCAAATATACTTCCATAAAAGACTTCATGGACAGTAGGAGGATATCATCAATCACCTCATGAATGTTTTGGATCATTGGTCAAGACAAAGTCATGACCAACCACTTAAAATGGACTTATATTTGAAGGTTATCTTCCATACATCAGTTTGTGCAATTTGAACCTAGTGGTATCCTTACTTCAAATAGATCTTATGAAATAATTTGTAACCTTTAAAATAAACAAGAAGATCATCAATTTGGTGGATTGGGTATCTGTTCTTAACAATGATTTTTCTTAGGGCTCTATAATCAATATAGAGTCTCCATGTCCCATCCTTCTACTACACCAACACAATTGGGCTCCCACAGGGTGAGGAGCTTAGTTAAATGTGGCCTTTTGTTTAAGCTCATGAATCTAATGTTTTATTTCCTCACTTTCCAATAGAGAGCATCTATATATCATAACATTAAGTAAAGGAACATCAATTAATGATTTGGATCTTGGGGAATAACATCCACAAAGCTTGAATGTCGAGAGAGGAGGAGAGAAAATATATAGAACTACCATGAAACTAATCGCAAGAAAATTGATAAAAATTAAATAACTGAATACATCAAAAAAAATATGAAAGAGAGAGAATTATAGAAAAAAGTTTCCATTTAGAAAAACCATTACATGCAATGAGGCCAGTTTTGGGATCTCTCCTTTTTGACCTTCACTATCATCCTATTTCCTTCTTATAAGGTGCCATGTTGATGGAGTCAACTTTAATTAGGTTTGACTCCATAAATTACATATCTATCAAGTTCCCTTTTACATTAAAATATGACTTTATGACTTATACATTTTAACTTAGACTATAATCCCCCATAAGATTCAAATTGAACCTCCCCCTTTAGAAAATGATAGTCCTCGTCCAAATTGACCCATGCTGAGAAAAGAGGGATCACATTATGTTCAATGTGCCATCATGATTAAAATCTATTATGAGAAAATGAAGAGAAGCGTTTTGAGTGGTTAACCCATAATTGTGGGTTTGTGGATGACCCATAACCATCATGATTACAATGTGCCAAGTGCCAATGAAGGGGATGGTTTTGTGTTGTTAAACCATAATCATGGTTTTGTAGATGACCCATAACTGTGTTGTAAATAGCAAGTTTGGAGAAGCTTTTTGTGTGGTTTACCCATAACCTTGTTTTTTCTTTTATTTTGGAAATGGACCTCTCATTGCCACTTTGTTGATAATTTTTGTTATAGTTGATGAAATCAAATTGCATTGAATACTCATTTGAGGTATTGAAGATAACTTTTCATTGATATAAGGTATTGCCTTTGTAATGATCAATGGAATGAGAATATCATTCCTAAAACTCAAGGTACGCCCGACCATTTTGTTTTGAGTTACTTCAATCAATGATATCTCTTAAACCAAGAAATGAAATAAAATTCCACAAAAATCCATTTGAGCTAACAGAAAATCCTATAAAATGATTTATTATGCATCATATAAATTTCTTTATAGAGGTAGTGGAACGTACATTAAGTTTGTTGAATATTATTGCTCCATATTCCATCCATTATTGTGCTTCTATCATGACGATAGCATTATGGAGAAGCTAAGTGAGAAATTGATGAAATGAGGTTGCCCAAGCTTCTAGATGTTGCATGTAGAGTTTTTAAGCTATGGCATGGTTGTATAAATCTATAATAATACACCTAGTCAAAATAACCACAAAGGATTCCAAGGGTTTGTAAAGCAACATGGGTTGTTGTAGAGGTTGTGGAATCTCTGTGGGAAGCATGGAAACCCTAAAAATTTTTGAAATGTTGCTGACCAATGGATGTAGTGAATCCATGTAAGGATTCTCATGTTATGGTAAATGAAGGTATGAGGGTAGAAATACCATGTAATTCTTGTAGAAAAAATTGTGATACTTATAGTGTATGTTACAACAAATGGAATACAAAGGTGTCAAAAGGAGGTTGGAGATCGTTGCAAAACTTTGAAACCAAAATATTCTCCAAACCCTGGTTACCATGTAGTGGTAACCTACTCTAATACCAATGACACAAGATCATGTATAAGGAATGAAATGAAAAATTAGAAAGAAAATGAAGCATGCATGAATAAATATAAAAGAAAGCACAGTAATATAGTGAAAAACCAACTTCTATTAATAAAAAAAATAATAGAATATTGTATAACATAAATTGGCTAGAATGGTGGTAGTTATCTCTGAATGGAGAGATATCATGGGCACACACTTTTGCAAAATAGATTACAAGAGGAAAAGAATGGAATTTGAACATAAAAAAAGAACCCTGGAGTTCCAAAACCCTAACCTTATAATATTAAACATCAAAAGGTTTTGTGGACCTTGAGTTGGTCAACAGGTACATCAACTTCCCAAGGGAACAACTTTTTCATACAATATCTATTTGGGGAAAACAAATAGATCATTGGAAATTACTATCCAAAGACTACAACTTTTAATAGGGCAGGGCATGCCATAGACACCCTTGGCCCCCTGAATTGCCAAAAAACATATTTTAGGATTTCAAAATGGCCCTGGAATTTTGGGACCCAAAAATCATAGAAAAACTACCAAGAAGATAGAGAATCATTGAGACAATGGAAAATGTAGTTGACCATCGATATCCATGTGGATCAAGTATTAAGTCAATTGATTGTTTGACATGGTAGTGCAAAGACACCCTCGTAGGTGAATAAAATATATCTTTGTGTGCCTCCACAATCTTTTCCACATGCTTCTAAAGTAGATGTCTCATCCCGAGCTTAACCAAATTATGGTGTATGGTTAAATGTGTGACACTTTCAATAGCTTCAATACGTTGATGACCTTGACTAAGAATAAGTTATTATGTCTCCCACTATATTAAATTGTAGCAAGAAAAGGATTAATTTGACTTGTGCCTTAGTCAAAAGGAGAAATTCGAATTTCCACATCAGCAAGATGACTTGAGCTACAGTTAGCAAGAGTGACATGGAAAAATCATTTAGATAAGTTAGTGAATTCTAGTTTATGGACAATAAGTAGAGTTTTGCATGAGTTTATTTTTAATATCTAGCAATATGGTGGAGTTATAGTTAGGAAAAGTCACTCCTCTAAGCTCTAGGCATGAATAGAGTTAGTAGGAGTTCAATTAAGTAGTTTTGATTGTTATTAACTCACTGATCTCTCAATGAACTAATCAATTTACTAAAAATAACCCTAGTCATGCATGGAATCTGAATTTTCTAGTTGAGTGGAGGAAAAAGGCATCAATATAATATTTATCGTAGACTAGTGAGTGTACAAAGTTTGCATGTAGCAGGAGAGCCATTTCTCTTGGGATTTGCGCAAGGAAATAGGAGCTTTCCCTATTCTTTAGGTGTAGGAATTGTGCAAGGAAATAGGAGGAAGCAGGAGGCCTATTTCGCTTAAGTATTGGGAAGAGCAAACTCAAGAAGAGGAGATCAGTATTGCAGAGTAGGTTGAGCTTCAAGGATTGATGTTTTCATTGTAATAGATCATTTTTCTCATTTGATATAATAAAAACGGAGGGGTTTTTCCCAGTTGGGTTGCCCAGTAAAAATATTGTGTTCACTATGATTAGATGATTGCAAATGTTTTTTTTATATGTTTTCCTTTCCATAGATTGAGTAAAATAAAAATAAAAATAAAAATAAAAAATTATTGATCTCAGTTTGATTTCATTAGCAGCTGAAAATTTCAAGTTATTTCTACATGGTATAAAAGTTATTCAAAACTAAATAGAAACTAGGTTCTTTATCATCTCTTAGAGAAATTTTGAATGGAAAATTTATGGTGCAGGAATTCGAGTGCAATAATTTCTTCAATGAAGGAATCATTTCATTTTATGGATTAAGGATGAAGTAGTGAGAAAAATAACGACCAACACATAGAGATCAATTTGTACAAGAAATAATAGAAAAGAGGGCATATCTAAAGAGTCCCAGATATGGGAAATTTGAGAAACAAAATTAAAAAATAGGGCAGTGTTCTTTAGATCCCTAGATCAGTCAAGGAGTGAATGTATGTTGGAATATTCGAAATCCCTAAGAAGAGTGAGAGTAGCGGTTGATATGGTAGATATGGAAATCTAGGCATTGTTCATAAATGTAGTTGTGAATAGTGGCTTTTGTATGCAGTATGTAATAGATTGAAGGCCTCAATTACAGTAAGAATGGAAGGATTCATGGACTATTAGGAGGAAAATTGATGGAGCCCTAGTTTAGGGCACATACAGAAGACCCTATGTGCAGACTTCTTAATGGAGCTAGAAGGCTACTACTCGCTATATCAGTGAGCCAATTGTAGGTTTTAACCTTGTACAGAAATTACCTACAAATGAATTCTTAAAAAATAAAAAATATACAATGGTGAGAACATAAAACAAACATACACATATATTTTCCCCCGGATCCCAAAATTGGGACTACTAGATTGATTTCCCATTATGTTCCTTTGTCATGCAACCATCTCACAAAATAGAAGAGATAGATCAATGAATTCAAAATTAGCCTCTTCGAGGGGGCAACCTCCTTTGCATTACACAAATGAACAATTCTTGGATGATACAAATGACAAGACCTCTTTTTTATATATAGGAGTCTAAGGGGTCACAATATGATTAGAGCCTACATAACAATAATATTGTAAGGTCACAACAATAACAGTAGTGGGCTTCTATGGGGCACAATAATAACAATATGGGGACTACATGGGCACAACAATAATAGTAGTGGGCTTCTATGGCACACAATAATAACAATATGGGGACTACATGGGCACAAAAATATAATAAATGGGTTGCACTAATAACAATAAGGGGATACACTAGTAGTATAGGGACCTAACAAGCCCCTCTCCTTCAAAACGTGTTGTCCTCAATGCTTGAGTAGTTATGGATGCCTTTGTATAAAATTCTCGTACTCCCATGTGGAATATTCAGAGGGTAAGTTCTTCCACTTGATGAGATACTCTGAAATTGATCAATTTTGTAGCTCTTGGGTTCTTGTTTCCGTGACTTCTTCAAGTTCCAATATGATTTTTCCTTCCTTGTCAAGTTTCAACAATATTATTTGAACTGGGATCTTGATAGCTATAACCTTCTTTAAGCATGAAACATGGAGAACTGGGTGCACTCAGGATGATGCAGGAATCCATAGTACTAATATTTTGCAACGCCTTGTAAGGACCATATTACTTTGGTGATAATTTATTATCCTTCTTAGCTCACTTGAGGGACATTTATTTGCATGGTTGTAGTTATAAAAATACATAGTCACCTACATCAAAATTTCTTTCGTTGCGAAGTTGATATGCTTGTTGTTTCATTTGATTCTGCACCAAAGTGATGTTATCCTTTAAGAGTTGGAAATATCATTGTTTATGCTCAATGTGATGTTCCACTGCTTAAGCCTTAGAATGATTGTCCAAGGCTTTTTGGAGATTTGGAGAAATAAATGATTTCGATGTTTGAACCTCTTGTGAACATAATTGTGCAATTACACCCCATTGTTCTTTCTTTAGAATATTTATCATGTCATTAAAGTTGATTATCTTTCTTGGTTTCCCTGTGATACCCCTTAATTCAACTTCTTTTCCTTCCCAAAAAAATTTCAAGAAAAGTTCTTGAAAATTAAAAGTTATTGTACTGAAAGATTGTAACCATTGGACTCCTAGTACAACAACGACACCACCCATTGGAATGTAAATCATTGGACTATTCAATACATATTATCCCATGGATAGCTTGATATATGGCACTTTCCAGAGAAATTTATGGTTCCTCCATTTGCAGCCATCACTTGACAGTTTGGTGTTGGATATAGGAAGAAATTCAATCCTTGGCCATCTTATAATGAATAAAATTATGGGTAATACCTAAATCAATTAACAATATTACCTTTTATTCTTTATATGTCCTTCTATCTTAAGAGTTTGAGGAGTGGTAATTCTTTTCAATGCGTTAGAAGATATGGTCAGATTCATTTCTTCTTTCTCTGGGGTTGGTTCTTGCTGTAAATCCTCTTCTTTCGATGTTTCTTGTTCCTTTTCTTCCTCCTTTTCCTAATCTATGTAAATTAATTTATTCTCAACACACTTATGCCTTTTAGTTTATTTTCTATCACAACTATAAAAAATCCTTTTTCTCTTTCTTTATCCAATTGTTGTGGTGTCAACTATGTAGGTTGTGGAAGGCTAGGAGAAACAACACTTCCATCTTTATAGTTGTGAGTGGTAAGATTCCTTGTTTCCATAATATTGATTTCAATTTTTCTTTCCAACCTCAATGCCTTCTCTAATGAATCATGTTCCCAAAGACAAAACTCATGTTGGATGTTATCCTTTAAAGTCCCTAAGAAGACATCAATCCTATGCTCCTTTGGAATGTCATTTACCCTTATATTCAATCTTTGGAAGTCCTCAATGTGCTCCACCATTGACCCCTTTTGTCTGAGATTTATCAATTGGCTAAAGAAGGTGTTTCTCTTTGTATCCTCATAATGCTCTATCATTTCCTCCATAAAATCTGACCAAGTGACAATTTGTTTATGAGAGCAAAGGCATTGATACCATACAAACTAATTGGGTTCTACATATAAAGTTTCAATGCATACCTTTTGTTTGTTTTGCACATTATGGAGATAAAAATATTTCTCCATCTGTAGTATCCTTGTTATGGGATTATTTCCATCAAACTTCCTCATATCAATTTTTGGAATATGGTGGGTCTTCAATCCAATGTTAGAGTCTATGAAATCATGATTAACATTTATTTTGTTCTCATCATGAGTTTTCTCTACCACCTTTTCGCTATTAGGAAGCATTCCTTTTAGAAAAATTTTCAATTCTTTCTTCAAATATTCCATGTTTCCTTTCAATTTTTCTTCTATACCATCGATCTTAGCTTCTATTATTTTTTGTGAGAGCGAAATTTGTTTCACTTGGTCTCACAATTTCAATATATCATGTTGCATTTCTTCCTCTTCTGCATGTGTCATAGTAGAGCTTTCAAGTTGCTTACTACATGTTTCCATTTCCTTTATTTGGGGCATCAATTAATGATAATTATGCTTCACTATGCCCTTTGAATCACTTCAAACTATTTTTTCAAACAAAACTTATGCAAATTTTAAAAACTACATACTTTTTTTTGCTTTGTAGGAGCTCGATATTGAATCTATTGTAACTTTGTAATTTCGGATCTTCAAGGTCTAAAATTTTGTTCTATGGTAGCCCTCTGAGTCTTATTTCCAACCCCATAAGTCTGATTGAGATTGGATTCTACAAGAAAGAGTTATGCCCAATCTCCCTCGATGACATGATTATAGGCTAGTTCAATAGAGTGAACTTGTACAAAGTTCCATGTGTCACTACTTTGACCTTCGGCCCTGGAAATGACACCCAACAAACTGCAGTCTGTCCTCTTTCTGTCACTTTTTATGAAATTTGAATATGATGCTCAAAGAGAAATTTATGACGATTTTCCCAAGGTCACATGTTTGAGATGGAATTCGGGATCCTGCAAAAACCATAACTTCCTTGGATCATATCTCTGAAAATATAGCAAACCAAGATATTTTTGAAGTAGCAAAACCATAGAATCTAAAGCTCTGATACCAAATGTTATGCAACTAGCTTACAAAATAGAATAAGGGATAGATCAACAACTTCAAAATTATCCCCTTCGAGGGGGAAGCCTCTTTACATGACACAAATGAACAATTCTTAGATGATACAGTTGACAAGACCTTGTTTCTATATATAGGAGTCTAAGGGGTCACAATATAGTCAGAACCTATATAACAATAATATTGTAAGGGCACAATAATAAAAATAATGGGCTTCTATGGGGAACAATAATAACAATATGGGGACTACATGGGCACAACAATACAATAAGGGGGTTACACTAATAATAGTAAGGGGATACACTAGTAATATAGGGACCTAAAATCCTTTCAATTTTAAAATATATATGTATACATTTCGAACCATTCATAAACCCAAATCCATTAACCCTGGATTAGACCATAAGCATAGTTCCCCTGACCGGATCTAAAAAATACCATGGGAAGAAAACCATCATACCCAAAACCATGTGAAAAACCCATGCACAAAACGATGGGTAGCTCTACCCACCATCTTTAGGTCCACCCCCATTCTTGGGTCCATAATATATAGGGAAATAAAAACCTCAGTGCGCTACCTGAGACCCTATGCAAGTGGGATACCAGCCATTTTTTACCCCCTTGTTGCACCTAGTGCAACGAACAAGGGACCTTTTCACCCCCCTGTGACCCTGCCGCACCTCCTGCATGTGATACTAGTCGTGGAAAGAATATAACACACACCCAACATTCTCCCACTTGTTGTTTTCCTTTCCACACAGGAGGTCATAGGAGAACTTAGTCATTGGTCCAACCCTGCAATGCCCATTGTTTATCTACACCAAGAAAACTTCTTAGTGCTCACAGACTTCGTCAATGCATCTGCAACATTCTTCAAAGTGTCCACTTTTACCAATAAACACCCCCTGTGACCCACCCGCACATGAAACTAGTCATGGAAAGAATATAACACACACCCAACATTCTCCCATTTGTTGTTTTCTTTTCCACATAGGGGGGCATAAGAGAGCTTATTCATTGGTCCAGCCCTGCAACACCCATTGTTTCTCTACACCAAGAAAACTTCTTAGTGCTCACAAACTTTGTCATTGCATCTGCAACATTCTTCAAAATGTCCACCTTTACCAATAAACACCCTTTTGTCCTCAACCTTATACCTCACAAAGTAATATTGAACATCAATGTGCTTTGTCTTTGAGTGATAAGAAAGGTTCTTTGCCAATAAATTTCACTTTAGATGTCATAGTATATCCTTATATCTCATTGTACTAACCCCATACTTGAATACAATCTTTGCAACCAAATTTCTTCCTTGCTTACATGAGTGGTTTCCATGCATTCTGCCTTTCTAGTTGAAAGCGCCACTACATAATATTTCTTGCTCATCCAACTTACTTCTCCTCCAAACAGGTTAAACACATACCCACTTGTAGATCTTCTCTGATCCAAATCTCCAGCCCATTCTGCATCAACAAATCCATGGATGTCCAAAACCTTGTCCAATCTTGGTCTTCCTTGATAGCATAGAGCATAATCACTAGTGCCATGCAAATATTTGAAAACCCACTTCATTGATGTCCAATACTCCCACTACATGTGTAATGTTTGGTCTAGTACAGACCATTGCATACGTTAGGCTACTGATTGCACTTGTTTATGGAACACGGGACATGTCCTCTTCCTCTTCTTGTGTCTTGGGACATTGTTTAACTGGTAACTTTACACCTACAGGAATAAGAACCTTCATCGGGTTATTATCCTACATATTAAACCTCTGCATTATTGTCTCAAAATACTTCCTCCTTACCCAATCTTGTTTAATTTCCATGCCCAAAATATAGTTTGTAGCACCAATATCCTTCATGTCGAATTTGGAGGACAATTGGGTCTTCAAATCCTGGATAATTTCTTTGTCATTTCCAATCAACAACATATCATCCACATACAAGACCAAATAAATAACACAGTCACCAATTAATTTAAAATACACACATGGATCTGCTTTGCATTTGGTGAAGGAAAGTCCTCATATATATGAATCAAATTTCTGATACCACATCCTTGGTGATTGTTTTAACCCATATAGAGACCTTTTTAACCTGAATACTAGTTATTTCTTACCTTCACCACAAAGCCTTTAGGTTGCTTCATGTAGACCTCTTCTTTCGAATCCCTGTGAAGAAATTTTGTTTTCGCATCCATCTGTTCTACCTAAAAAAGAAAATCAGCAATAAAAAATAAAATTAATCTAATAGAAGTTAACTTGGGAATAGGAGAAAAAAAATATCACCAAAATCAATTCCCGGAACCTCAGAATAACATTTTGCTACCAACCGAGCTTTATATTTCTCCACCTTGCTTTATGCATTTGATGGGCTTCTAAATTAGACATAAATTAAGGCCCATGCCTCTAAATTAAACATCAATTAAGGCCTATTACCATCCTTCAACACATTAAACCTATCTTTTTTCATTAGATAATTTATTTTTAACTTTAATATATTCATTAGGAAGGCATATGAATAATTGAATATGTGCCTAATATTATTTATTTTTTGTGGAATATTATGAGAATCTTGAGAAGATTATGAAGAGCTAGAGGAGGAGATAATTTAGGGACTTGTTCCCTACTACTGGAGGATCAATAATAAATAATAACACAACAATATATTATGGAATTATGGCACAAATTGTGGAACTTCAATCATTGAGAAAATCTAGGAATGTGTTCCACTAATCAAGGGAGAAGATCCACCAATCAAGGGAGAATATCCACTAATCAAGGTATTCCGATGGGGAAAGCTTCTTCCATCCATGGGGAATGATTCTTAATCATTTTGTATAAATACCAAGTCGAATTTTCCTCTAGGGGATGATTGAGAAAATCTAGGAATGTGTTCCCTGCCATTTAATGCAAATTCCTAATATTGGGGACTATATCCACTAATCAAGGGATTTTGGTGGGGAAAGCTTCCTCCATTCATGGGGAATGATTCCTAATCATTTTGTATAAGTACCAAGTTGAATCTTCCTTTAGGGATAGATTTTCATTAGTGTTATTGTGGAGAGAGTTTGTATTTTTGCAGCTCCATTGTATTTTCTTGCAAGGATGTAATTCTATTGATGAAAATAATGAATATTGGTGTCATATTCAGCTCCTAAATCTTATTTTCCTCCATAGGTCTCTAAGTTTCCTTGGGCTTGGCCATCCCAAGAACCTCATAGCCCTTTTGTATCATTTTCTTTCCTTCTTTTCACTACTTATTCACATGCATATCTAGTTTTTATTTCTTTCTATTTCTACATTTAGTATTAATGGTTTCTTATTGTAGGATTGAGTTAAATGGTTGATGTAAGTTCTTTTGCAAGATCAAAAGAACTATTTAATCTTTGGAAAATATTTGGAATTTCATATAATTCATTGAGCTACTTGGATTAGTCCTATTATTCCCAAATCTAGATTGTTGGACATCCATTTTAGCAAAGAGAAGTAAATTTATTCTATTTTTTATAGAATGCTAATGAGCTTAAATTAGCTTGATTACACTTGAATTATATCACAAAATCATTCTAGTTCATAAAAAAAAATACCCCATTGAACTTTCACTTGATTTGGTTAGGCATTTTCTAGATTTACTAGCTCACTAGTTCTCGAATTTCTAGATTTTCGACTGGTAATGTTTTTTATTTTTTAGCATGGGTTAAAAAAGGTATCTTTGAGTGATTCCACTTGGGATAGGGACCTAAGAAATCCTATTTAATAAAAAAAACTTGTCCCATCCAATTTTTTGATTTTATTTTCTTGGTCATTCGATGAATTATAGTGAATTTTTACATCATGTAGGAAACTTCTCCAAGCTTCTTGAGCAAATCCATCCATCTCCCAACTTTGGTTTTGCGTTCTAAGTGATCCTAGGAATTTTTGCACTCCATTTCACCCATCTAACACCTTCCCTAAGCTTTCCACCACCTCCAACACCTTCCATTTTTCTCTCGACTATATCCTATAGGTTTTCAGGGGATCTTGTAGGGTTTTAGTACATCCTGTAGGTTTTCCTAAAAGGGCCTGTTTTGAGGCCAAATTGAGAGAAAACCTCTAGGAAGTCACAAAAATCATCCCAAGGGTCTCCCACACCATCCAACCATCTTCTAACCCTTCCATCCATCCTCCAACATCCTTAATTCACCTACCACATCACCAAAAGAAATTAGTTTGCATACTTGATTTTGCATGAAAAGACAAAAAGACAAAAATAGATTTATTTTATTCCATTTACTTTCACATTATTGATGATTGATGCTTCTTACTTCCATTCTTAGATAGTAGCATTTGTTTCATGATAATTTAGCATTATTGCAAAGCATAGCTTCTTGGCAGTTAATTAGGAAATGGTGTGATTTAGCATTGAATTTTTATCTCTTTCCTTGTACTTTCTTTCTTGCAATAGGTTAAGGCTCCATTTCGAACATTTCATTTTCTACAATTAGTTTAGGATTTGACTTTAGTACATACACTCCATTACATCATGACAACAAAGGAAGGACACATTATATGCTGCACATATAGTGTTGAAACCTCTTAATTTTGTATGAACCTCAGGTTGATAATTAAAGTTTGTAGCCTTGGGAGTTGCATCATTATTGTTGCAATAATGACGCTCATCAGCATCCATGTTCTTCTTAAACACCCGTTTTCTTCCAATGGGTTTCCTTCCAGCTGACAACTCCACCAGATCCCAAACTTCTTTTTTG
This sequence comes from Pinus taeda, assembly GCA_000404065.3. Taxonomy (NCBI): domain Eukaryota; kingdom Viridiplantae; phylum Streptophyta; class Pinopsida; order Pinales; family Pinaceae; genus Pinus; species Pinus taeda. The sequence goes on along the minus strand of APFE031339514.1, from coordinate 12,726 downwards.
TCCAAAGATGCCATTTTGTCAACCATGGCTTCTTTCCAGAGTTTTCCATCCTCTAAATATATTTCCTCCCTAACAATTCTGGGATCATCCACAGTAATAGATAAAGCAAAATTTGAACATAAATCATATGGTCTATACCTTTCTAGTTTCCTTCTCTCTCGAACTGGTCTTCTTAAAGCTAGAGTTTGTGGCTCCATATTTTGATTCGTGTTATGATGTAGAGTTTGATTCTTCCTCATTTAGATCAAACTCTATCTTCTTAGGTTCCCTTGGTAAGAATGCATATTTATTAACATCTTTCACCTCTCTAAAAACCACATCTTGGTTGTACACAACCTTCCTTGTTTCTAAGTTCTAAAGCTTATAACCTTTTAAACCATCCTTATACCCAATAAATATGCACCTTGCAGGTTTACTATCCAACTTGGTTATTTTCTCCTTTGGAACATGTACATATGCATCACAGCCAAATACCCTCATATGTGAAAGAGATGGTTTATCACCAGTCCATACCTCATGTGGAGTCTTATCCTCCAACGATCATGGTGGTGATATGTTAACCAAGTAACATGTAGTCTCCACTGCCTCTAACCAGAATTCTTGTCCTAACCCGACACCACTGAGCATGCTTCTTGCCTTTTCCATCAACATCCTGCTCATTCTTTCTGTAACTCCATTTTACTGAGGTGTGTATGGAGTAGTCTTTTGCCGTGCTATACCACACTTCTTACAAAACTCTCCACCATTATTAGTCCTCAACACCTTGATCTACTTCTTTGTCTGATTTTCCACCAGAGCCTTAAATTCTTTAAACATGTCAAAGGATTCAGATTTATTCCTGAGGAAATATATCCATGTATTCCTTGAGAAATCATCTATAAAGGTGACATAGTACACATACTTACCTAATGATGGAACCAAGATATGTCCAAACACATCACTGCACACAAGCTCTAATATCCCTTTCGCCCTCTTAGCACCAAAGGGGAAACTCACCTAATTTTGCTTCCCATATACACAATGTTCATAGAAATTGAAATCAAAATAGAAATTAGACATGCCTTCTATTGGGTGTGGAGCTTTATTATCTTTTGTATTCAAAGGTATCATCGCATTGGACCCCAACTCGTAATGGGGCGGAAATGCCGCCTGTAAAATATTCGTTGCAAGGGGGGTCCGGGGGGGCCAGCTATGACCTTTGGGAGCGGGGGCAGTGCCTCTGAAGCTAAGAATAGATGTAAAATTTCCTTGTAAAATTTTGTAATTTCATAGTCAATCTAGGCCATTCATTAGGCAGAGATCTGACGGTAGAAGTTATGTTTAATTTAGGTTTTTTTTCCCTAGAAGGCAACCCCTCGCTATATATGAGGGAATTGTATTACATCTATGTATATATGTATTTTGAGTGAGGAAGAGAGAGGAGATTGAGATTGAAGAGGGAATTACAGTGGATATACTGTAGG
>APFE031339510.1:0-19742 GCA_000404065.3 Pinus taeda | reverse complement strand
TACCTGGGAGAGATTTCTTGTAAGAAATCATTTTGAAGAAGCAGGAGAAACCTCTGTGCCCAAAAAGAGTAGAAGAAAGAGAAAAGAGGCTACCCCTGAAACTGTTGAGGAAACTGTCCAAGAACAAATTGAAGAAGAAATTGATGTACATCATTCTGAACAAGAAATTGACCCTGAATCTACTGTACATATTGATCAAGAAGCCCAAGGGATTATCACAGAAACCCTTGCATACCTTGCCAAAGAAGTTGCTCAAAAGAGAAAGGAGAGTAGTAAGAAGCAAGAGAAAAACAAAGGAAAAGCCATAATTCAGGAAACTCTCCTCACTCCTACAAACTCTAGTGATGAAGACACTCAGCCCCTAGCTCAAAGAATGGCCAAACTTCATAAAACTGCCCTCTCCAAAAAGGTGGGAAAACAGAAGCAAAAAGTACAAAAGGAAAAACAAAGCACTACCACCGTAAGAAGGAGCAGTGGATTAAAAGGCAAAATGAAGACCACAAAGAACAAAGGGCCATCCTTTATTGACTTGGGCACACCTGAAAAGGTTGCTACAAGTCCTTCACATGCTGAGCATGTTGAGACTAGTCCTCCACGTGAGGAAAGTCCTTTTGAACATCAACTTGAATCTGAGCATGAGTCTGAGCATGAACCTGAGCATGAGCATGAGCATGAATCTGACCATGAACCTGAGCATGAACATGGATCTGAATTTGAGAATGAACCGAGTCCAAAGAAGTCACCTGAAGTTGACCCGGATCAGCAGAAAGTTTATAATTATTTGGAGACGCTGCAACAAGCAGCTGCTGGCCCAAGCAATGTTCAACCTTTGGAGCAACAACTTCACTCATTAAAACAGGAACTTTTTGAGATTGAGGTTCTAAATCGCCATATCATACAAGAAAATGAAAAGTTGAAAGAGAAATCTAAAGTGGATAAGATTATCCAAGATAACACCATGCTTCATATGGGTCTGTTGCAAAAGGAAAACAAAAAGTTCAGGAAAAGATGAGGAGGCTAAATAGAGATTTAATTAATTTGAGATTCAGGTGTCTAATGAAAAGACCGAGAATTGATATCTCTACACGGAGGAAGAGAAGAAGATTAGATGTCTTGGCAGAGGCATCACAACAGGTTGATTAAGCAGTGTTTTTGCATGAGGACATGCAATGCCCTCGTAGTGGGGGTATGTAGAGCCTATAACTTACACCTCACCATCCATTATTACCTATTGTTTTTCATCACTTACCTCTCTCTTTTGCCTCATTTTCAATGTAAAACCACCCAGATCATTACATTAGATGTCATTAAGCATGATCAAGTGAGCTTTGCTAATGTGTGACTGTTTTGTTTAGATTTTGACATCTTTACAGGCATTCCGCAGCCATTTGTTGATTCTGGAGCCATCTGCTGATTCTGCAGCCATCTGATGATCTCGCAGCCTTTTTGTTAATCTCAAGGTTCCACGTGTCATTTTTCCAAATGAGCCACATGGGCACTTAGGAATCAAGGTGCTTGAGGTTCCTGTGCTATTTGTTTAGCCATCCACGTCATCTGTACCTCCGGTCAACAAGGGTCAAGTTACGGTCAACAAAAGCTTAACGGTGATGCGTAAGCTGTTGGGTCACGTCATCTCAAACGGTGACTTGTCCGTGGTTACGCAGGTTGTGGGAGACATAATCCAACTCTGGATTCAATGCCCATAACGACCAAGACCTCCAGCTATCCACGCAGGCTTATGACGTGTGACTTAAACCTTTATTACGCATGACAGTCATTTATTTTTCAGTTTTAGCTGTACGCATTAGGATATCTTTCAGATGCCTATAAAAACTTGCGTCTGTGTATGCTTATGTTACTTTTTAGTTGCTGTGTTTTATGAACTTGTTATAATTTTAGTGCATTCCCAGACTTTGTTTTAATAGTGTTGTTCTAGCACTCTTGACTGTAATTTTCTACACATGGAGTAATAGAAGCAGTGTTGTTCTGAAGTTTTCAATACCTTGAGTCTTCTTTGGGTTATATGAATGGAGGGCCCCTGTTCATGCTAGCCTTGTATAGTATTTTATGTTCAGCATTTCCTTATTTCCATTTAGCATTTCCTTTTCTTGACACATGTACAACGTAATTTACTTTCATGTTATTTCATTTCCAGCCTTTATTTTAAGCTGATCAACATTGTTCTTTTGCAGGTTTTTAACCCGAGATTGCTTGTGTGTTTATGTATTTGCTTTATATCTAGTGGTAGTTTCAGTTGACAGATTCAAAGTTGCTGCCTTTACTTTATTTTCATAGCTGATTTTTAGTTTTATTTCTCAAATCTGTCTGCTAACATATGAATGGTCTCTTTATTATAAATTGTCTATCTTTTAGAGATCAGAATACTAATAACTTGCAGCCGGCTTTGGGGTACTTTTTAGACTAATCTTTAACTACTTTCTAATCGTGCTTTACACAGTACTATGTGTTAGGGGCAGAGAGTTAGAAAGAGCAAAACATTATAACTAGTCTTTAAAGTAGTTTTTTCTCATTTTTTTATCATTTCTTAGACTTATCTTTAGCTACTTCCTAATCGTGTCTTACACAGTACTATGTGTTAGAGGCAGAGAGTTAGGAAGAGATAAAAATTATCATTGGTCTTTTAAGTGATTTTCTTACCTTTTATTTGCAGCAGCATGAATGGTGTCTAATGCCATTAGAAAGTGGTTCTTTGCTTTCAATTCATTTTAATTCATTTATTTCTTTCAAGTTTTCCTTTTCAGAAAGTAGTTAGAAACCACTAATCACACACTTTCACTCATCTAGAATTCACCTTACACACACCATCACTCATCTGTTTATAAATACATCACTCCATCTTAGGAAGATAAATTAACCATAAACAACACCCCCAAATGACAAAAAGCTTTTAGAAGTTGCTTAAGTACATATAGTACACCTTCACTTCATCAGCTTACGAGCCCCGAGTTGACAATTAATGATATCAATTGAGGAACACTAAATTGACTAAACAGACCCGTTAAGCATAATGAAACTGAACCATTCCATCTTAAGGTTCATTAAAAATACTTTGATGGACTCATCTAAAGGATGAGCTTATAGTCTAAGTATATGTTATCCTCCCCAAGATTGTAAAAAATAAATGGGTACTTACCAGTAATGGTGGGGGGGAATTGGGAATAGGTGTACATTTTATATTTTCATTTTTTATAAGGTAGCAAGTTGCCCTTGATCATGACACTCCATCACACTCATGTCCAGGTTTGGAAATCCATTTGTCTTACAATTAGTCGAACCTCATTTGAAAGTCTTCATGGTTTTTGGTGTTATCATTAAGTGAAATGTTGCCAAGTCCATTGTTGTGCCGTTTTGTGTTAAAGAGAAGTTCAACCTTAGTTCAAAACCCCTTTGCAAATTCTAGCCTTCAATTGCATCGGTCATCCTTGAGTCAGTCCTTGAAAACTATTTTCAAAACTTGACATTATGTTTCATGTCGTAGGTTTTCCTACGATGGGTCACTTCATATTGACTTCAGCTCGTTATCTAGGAAGTTGATCTAGAAAGCTTTAGTACCTTGGGGCCTTCATGGCTTAATGGAAGGTTTCTCACTTTCGACAACAAGTTCTCATAATTGGCCTTTGATCGAACGATTCTATGAGTGTTCGACTTCAGATAGCCTATTCACACTTCATAGATTGTACTGCAAGTACCTTGAGAACCATTGTGATTATTAGTGGTTTCTCTCATGCTTGTTAATGGTTCACATCATTGAATAGTAATCAAGTGGTTTCTTCCATGTTCTACTATGTAACATTCACTCGCATGGTTAGATTTGTATTTTGGACCGAGAGATGGAAATCAAGGCCCTGGATCTAGTTTCATTAATCTAGGTTGCGAGGAGATGTTATATTCATGATTTTGTAGACAGATGGTTGTGTCCATGCTATGTCTACCATGAATATGATTTTTGTTATTTCCATGCTCGTTCATTGAGTTTTCTTTACTCTGAGTATGGGAATTGATCCAAACTGGATCCCTGAAAAATTATCAAAGTGCCATGACTGTATCAAATCAGGATAGACTTCAAAATTCATGAAAAAAGAGAAATCAGGAAGACCTCTAGATAGTGGTAGTTTACAGCCAGAAAGGAACACGAGGACCTCAGTCAAAGTGCGTTGATGGAAGCCCGTGGAGGTCGTGCAGGAGGCAAAACTGGCAGCTAGGAAGCTCAGATTGGGAAACAGAGGCCATTTCTGATGCGCGATCGCGAATCGCTAGGCAAAACCCCTCGAAAAGAAAAAGCGATGAGCACTCCATCACATGGGAAGCCGGGAAACTATGAGGAAAGCGGTAAGGCAAAAGGCAGGTCCCGCACTCCAAAAATAGCAGTATATTGGAGGCACAATGGGGCGGTAACTAGATTTGGCAGAAAAAAAGCAATTCCATTCAGCGCATGATGCATGTTCAGTAGATGAGAGAGAAAACCGCCTCTCATCAAATGCTAATGGTCGAGCAAGTCAACCACACAAAATGAGTGAACACCTTAGGATCTGAGGGCTCCAGATCTGACAGTGGAGATTGCACCCGATGGAGAAATTGGATTTGATAGGGGAATTAAGCCTCGACATATAAAAATTTGAAATCCGATTTGACTGTTGAGTTGGCGGATGAATCATTCAACAGTATAACTGAAATACTAAACCATCGAGGAAGAGTTGGTGCTGTTCGTGAGAGGACAAGTGGCCACCTCCCTGTGAGATGTTGGCAATGATGCAGGTGTAGGGAACTCCAAACGAATAACAGTAGGCGATCTGAAGGGGCAAAAGAGGAAGCAAACAATCGAGGACAAATTGGCTTTAATCCATGAACAAACAAAGAATAGAATAGACAGAAGACGAAGAAAGAGAGAGCGAGAGCGAAGAAAAGACAGTGGAGCAAGAAGCAAAAAAACAGAGAGTCAAGCTAACCTAAGGCAGCATCAAGTAGATAGAACCAGTCTTGAGAGGTTCAAGCCATCCCTATGAGGATATCTGTCGGGAATTGGGCACTATTGGTTTCATCCCATTAAAGACCAGAGAGGTTAAGACTTGGAAAGGAAAAGAGTCTATGCACTCTAGTGGCTTGGGGAATCTGATAACCACCCTACTAATCATCCTCTGTTTCAGGAGACTTAAATTGAGCTCCTCACTGTAAATCTCTTCTTTAAAGACACAATAAAAGAAAGCCACCACTGAAAGCTAGACTGGAGACGTAGCCCTGGAGAATAGGGTGAACTCCTTATTAAATTTGTTGTGTTCTCGTATTTGCTTACTGTGTTTCTGTTACTATTTTCCATTCTTCCAGTGTCTGCACATTTTGCAATCTAATCGATCTGTTGCCTAAAATAACATAGAGACACACCAGCACATGATTTTGTAATACCTTCATTCATTGATTAATTGACTGAGATCACTCAAGAGTGAATTTTAGATCAAGTGGTATCAGAGCTTTAGGCTATTAAGGTTAGACAAGCTTGTGTTGGTTTAGCTGTTGAATTCTAACTAGATCAAAGCTCAAATTAGGAGAAGGAGAGTTGGTCGAAACTAATCCTGAAATTGGGAGTGTTTATCCTTGGAAGACAATGTTAGAGGAATTTTCTATGGGGCCAGACCCTCAATTCATAGATAGTTTCCGAGACATAAAGTCCATGGTAGAAGAAATGTATAGGGACTTTAGAAAACATAAGGATGAAGATTTATCTGGCTCCAAACAAGACAAAGGAGAAGATGAGTCACATTCCCATGACCAGTCAAAAGGAAAAGGGAAAGAGAAAATCTTTCTCACACCTCCTAATAGCCCTAGAGAGAAAGCATCTTTGATCAAACTAGATGTTAAATTTGATCTACCTATATATGATGAAGAGTTGAATGCAACAAATCTGGAAAATTGGATTAGACAAATTGATGTTTATTGCAGAGTGTGGAATATCAATTTAGACAAGAGCAAGATTCAGCTGGCAAGCCTATGCCTTGGAGGCATTGCCTTGGTTTAGCGGGAAGGCAAGACCCAAGATGACATGAAAAGACATGGTAAGACTATCTCTGTCTTGAGTGAATTTTTTTTTGCAATAAAAAAACAGTTCTATTCATTGGCCTACATGCAGCAAGCCATGATGAGTTGGCAAACTCTTTGACATTTGAAAGGGAAAAGTGTGTAAGGGTGCACTCAAGAATTTAGAAAGAGAGCATTGATTCTAGGAATATCATTAAACTCACCTAAGACTCTGTTGAAGTACACTGGTGGTCTACACAGCTACATGAGGCACACTATCGTCATGTTTAATCCCACTAGTATAGATGAGGTATCTATGCAAGCTACTCATCTAGAGGCTAGAGGAAAGAATGGAAGTCCAGAAGTTGGGGGATCATCCCAACCCACTGCAAGCAAGAATAAGGAGAAAATAAAGCAAAAATGGAAAGCAAGGAAGGCTAACACTGCACAGAAAATCAAGGCTAAATGCACTCACTGTAAAAGGGATGGGCATAATGATGAGCACTGTTGGATTCTACATCTAGATCTCAGGCCTAAGAAGTTCAAGGGCAAGAAGAATAAGACTGTTGCATCTATTCAAAAATATTTGGTGTCAGACTCAAGAGATCAAACAACCACTGTAGCCATAGGCATAAGAGGTAAGAATTCTGAAGCATCTACTAGTAATTCTACACAATCTATTATTGATGAAGAAAATGAGAGAAAAAAACATGAGCTTTTCCATATTCGAGTTGTTTTCAAACATCAAAAGATTGATACTTTGTTTGATAGTGGCTCACAAGTAAATTTGATTTCTGAAGCAATTGTGAAGAAGTTGGGATTAGTAACTACACCTCACAAGAAACCATACCCATTAGGATGGTTAAATGATAAATCACAACTACAAGTGACTAGACAATGCAAACTCAAGTTTTCTTTTGGGTCAGCATTTGTAGATGAGGTTGAGTTAGACATAATTCCTTTGGATATATGTGGAATTGTTTTAGGAACTCCTTACTTGGATGATAGAAAAGGAATTTTTGATAGAGCTGAGAACAAGTATCTACTTGTTAAAGATGGAATCGAATACTTTGTAAGAGCTCATAAGCTCAAGAATAATTATACTCTCATAAACTCATGGCAGATGAAACGAATGATAAATTAATGCAAACAATCCTTACTGATGGTTGTAAAGGAAAAGAAACCTTATAAAACCAATGTATTTGAGGGCTGTAATGCTGAACCTCAAGCTAATTTAGAAAAGGTTGTTTCAGAGTATGATATCTTGTTTTAATAACCTAAAGGTCTACCACCCAAAAAGGAAATAGTGCATGATATTATTTTTCAGCAAGATGCTCCATTTCCTAACATTGGAATGTATAGATTGTCTACTTTAGAGAATCTTGAAATCAAGAAGCAGGTGCAGGAGTTGCTCGAGAAGGGGTTCATCAGACCTAGCACATCACTATGTGGGTCACCAATCGTTTTGGTAAGAAAGAAGGATGGCTTGTGGAGAATGTGCATTGATCACCGAGCACTGAATAAGATAACAATAAAAAATCGTTCTCCCCTTCCTCGCATAGATGATCTTTTATATCAATTGAAAGAAGTTGTTTATTTCTCCAAGCTAGACTTGCATAATGGATACCATCAGGTCAGAGTTGCAGACCAAGATGCATGGAAGACTTCTTTCAAAAAAAAAGTAGAGATTGTATGAGTGGCTGGTTATGCCTTTTGGCTTAACTAATGTTCCTGCTACTTTCATGAGATTAATGAATGATGTACTCAGACCTTTTCTTAATGATTTTGTTATTTTGTATCTGGATGACATTTTGATATTTAGCAAAACGTGGGAAGAACACTTAAAGCATGTTAAGCAGACACTAGATGTTTTGAAAAGAGAAAAGCTTTATGTTAAACTCTCAAAATGTGAATTTGGCAAAACATCTGTGAATTATTTGGGTCATATAGTAGGGGGTGGTGAATTGAAGATAGATCCCTCTAAGGTGGCAGTCATTGTAAGCTAGCCTAAACCCAAATCTGCTACGGAAGTTAGAAGCTTCTTAGGAGTAGCACAATATTAGAGAAATTTTATTTCTAACTTTTCCTCAATTGAAGCTCCCTTACATGCTTTAACAGGATTGAACAAGGTCTTCCAGTGGGGAGGCAAACAGCAGAAAGCCTTCGACACTTTGAAAGAAAAGATTAGTACAACACTTGTACTAGCACTGCCTTATCTTCAAAGAACATTTGAGATCCAAATGAATGCTAGTGACTATGCCATGGGAGCAGTGTTGACACAACAAGGTAAACCCATATGTTATCATTCTAAGACATTTAATTCTACAATAGTCAACTATCCTACATATGCTAAAGAATTGTATGCATTAGTACAGAGTGTGAAAAAATGGAAACATTACTTAATGGGAAAAGAGAAAGTAATACATACTGGTCATCAACCACTTCAATATCTATACTCCCAAACTAAGTTTCAGCAATCAAGACACTATAGATGGATGGGTTTTCTACAATAGTTTCATTTAGTCATCAGATATAAAAAGGGTATACACAATAAAGTTGCATACATGTTATTTAGACTCATTATAAATGCATCTACCATACTTAAGCATAATTATGTGTTACATGAGAGTTACATTGAACAATATGCTCAAGATGTAGACTTTAAAGATGTATATGCAATTTTAAGTTAGGGAAAACGAGTAGATGAATTGGATTATCATGTAAAGGACCGACTCTTATATCATTGTGGGAAGTTATGCATTCCACAAACTGGAAGAGTAAATATAATTCGAGAAGCACACACTTCTCTAACATCAAGTCATTTTGGGGTAAGTAAAACAGTTGCACATCTACAAAGATTTTGTTATTGGCCAAACATGAACGATACAATCTCTAGATATGTAAGAGGGTGTACTATGTGTGCTAAAAGCAAACCCAACAATAGAAATCTAGGCTTGTGTTTAGGCATAAATTTCCCTAGGGTCTTTGGTTGATACCCTAGCAGATCGGAGGTTATCTACAAAGAAAAACAAGCATTCCACACAACCATGATGCTAATATAAACAAACTACGTGAAGAAAGGTGCATCTGGGGGTCCCTCGTTTGGAAATATCCATCCAGGGTACAAACCCTCTTGGAGTTCCTTTTAGTCCTTCAACCAGCAAAACAATCAATTCGAGAAGCACAATAGTATATTTACCAAGCATCATAAAGAAATCATCTTCATAGCATATTGAAAGGTAGTAAGTTATATAGTTAAAACAACCATTCATATGTGAATCATAACATTGATATCATAAACATGAATAAGATTTATATCAGGAACAAGACAAGTGTTTCTTTTATTATAAATAACTAAAGTACAAAAAGGAATGATTTCACTTGAGTCTTCCTTTCGCAGGCTCCAAGCGGAACCATCCTCCAGATTTGTCCAATCTCAAGCCTTCAACAAACTTCTTCCATGACTTACTCCAAGATATTTTGAGTAGTGGAAAGACATCATAAATCAAGGAAACAAGGATTTCCTTTAATTGGGGAAGTGCTACAAGCACAAGGATCTTCAAACCCGGTCAGAGATAATCTCTGTAGAGTGATTTTTCTCTCTATCTTCTCCTCCTTAGGCCTTCCCATTGAAGCCTTTTTTATACTTCTCCTAAAGTAGTTTTTTAGTTGGGAATTCATTGGGAACAATTGGGCCACGGGCACTAATAGGTAATCAACAGGTAAAACTCATGATCTCCACTCGAAATTAAGGAGATTTAATTTGTTTAAGTGTTTTAAGACATATACGCAGGTTGGGTATACATAGACCCGCGTACACATGCGTTTAGCTCGGGGCAATGTCATGTATAGGGAATAAAATACTGTTTTTTAAGTATTTGGACTAGGTCTGGAAGGAGGGGTTGCCTTAGGTTGTGAGTGCAACATAAAAAACATCAAGAGTGAGATTTGGAGCTATAACATATGCCCCCTAATATATGAGGTTAGAAGGGGTGGATGGTGGCCGAAATGTATTAAGTAAGTACATGGAAAGGAAACCTATCAAAAACTGAGAAGGACTTCACCAGAGTTCAGCCTACCAAACCACAAAAGGAGATCAGAAAGAAACATTGTCTAAGGCAGGCATACCCATGCTCTGAGAAAGTAAAGCATGTCTGCATATCAAGTACAAGTGGATACACTAAGTATACAAGTATAAAAGACTGGAAAATACATAATGGATCATCTGATCATGATTGAACAAGTACATGTATGAATATCATATAAGAATGTCAATGATGTTGAAAGATAAAGCAGATCACTGATATCAAAGCCTGAGCCCACAAGTACCAAATGAACATGATGGATTAATATGGTACTACATTGTAAACTCAGGTGCTAGCATATAGAATGTCGCCATGAATGACTGCAACATATAAAGTGGAGTTGTATCAACTAGCAGCGACATGAGCAACTGTCAAGTGAACCAATGAATGCTAATGCAACCTGAGGTCTTCATTGACCACTGTGGTACATTTCTACACCATTGGAATAAATGATTTGAAGTTGACCATGTGAGAAATCGTTTGATTGCCAGTCATTGATATATACTGTTAACAAACATGAGACTACTCACCTATAATGATAATGAGTGTCAAGGTACCCAGTACAATCTAACAAGTGTGAATAGATGAGCTGGAGTGAAACACCTGTAAGAATCTATCAATCAAGAGACAATGATGGTTTCCCACTATCGATATCAAAGGATCTGCCACTAATGACTACAAACCCCAAGGTACTGCCAGATGGACTTTAGATCGTTGCCCTAGAGCAATAAGTCATAGTCGACAAGGAAAGATCCACTAGAAGAAAGGCATTAAGGCATCCTTCATCAATCTAGCGCAAGTGTAACTCGTAGGCCAATAATGTGGAAGGAATCAGACAAAAAAAGATGTAGTAACCTGACTAAAGCACATTTCCAGCATACACAAGATGTGGCTAGCACATGATAGAAACCTTCTAAACCAACCAATAATGAAACCTATCATAGAGGTGAGGTATCCATCAATAGGGTCAAATGGAAACCAAGGTATTGCACAAATCCCAATGTGTGATAGTGTAAGCTGATGTCAAACAATAGGGAAACCACTCAGCCAAAGACCCATAATACTGATCAATGCTGAGCACAAGGTGATCTATCAATAATGAAAATAGGGCCAGGCTGCATCTCTAGGCTTGTCCTCTAAGCAAGATGTTGTCATTGATAAGGACAAGACCCGCCAGCAATAAGTCAATGGAGACCTTCTCAAACCGGCACGAGTAAAGGACCAATATAGCTAATGTGATGATAGACAAGACACTGAAAACCAAGGATGGCTGATTGAAAAATGAGTCAAGAGACACCATAGAGAGGCCGACTAAGGCTAACTTCCCTTGAACAAAAGCACAACTCAATGTGACTATATGGCAGCCTATGATGACTATGTATAAGTTCGTCATGCAGGAGGCACGAAAGAACCCTCCATATGATTGGAAGAGATAACAAATCGGGGAAGAACTTGCACAATAATAAGGTTAAGGCATACCTAATTCAAAATAAATCCCACCCAAATGGAGGAGACTTTGTTTTGAGTGCTTTGTTCAAGGGTGACATGACTAACTCTAGTTGCCAACAATAAGTGGTAATACTGTCCCATTCACGCTCTTTTTGGAATATATGATTTTTTTGTCTTTTTCTTTAAGCTGGAAAAAGAATAAAATAATGATACATTATAGTGGAAAGAACGAGTGTTGGTGAAATAGATGATCTAGTTCTTGAGATTAGAACAATCTTGTGGTCAATGCAAGGAGGCGAAAACTGGTCAAAGACACTGAAATGTGTGTTCCTTCCACAGGTCAAGATGTGTCAAGTTGTAGAAGTCAAGGGCATGAAATTTTGATTTTGTAGTTGACATGGTTGAAAAGTTGGCTTAAACACGAGTCCAAGTGAAGCCAGCTCGAGGCCAAAAGGTGTAAATAGTCAAAATGCAATGCATCAATACAACTCAACACAAAGGAGCCTCTAGGGTATAAGGTCAGAATGAAGTGAAGAAATAAAGAGGAATGAGTCTTCATCACATAAGTCATGGCAGGACTACAAAGGACTCCTGAGCCTACTTAGATCGAAGCAACATGGGCAACAAATGTCAGCGAGGTGCTAACTATGATGCCCATGAAAAGGATGGCTCTACCATCGTGTCATGATTTAAAAAATCAGTGAGTCAAGATGGTTTATGAAAAATAACATGATGGGATCGACCCTATGGCAAGTGTATTGAGGGATGGAGTCTAGAACGCATAATGCAACGAAAAAATGGTTTCCCTAACCTATATGCCAGTGAGAAAATGATACCTGCCATGACAGGTTAGCAGTCATGGAACCGTCTCGAATTTGCCTAAAAAGTGTCCAAAATATCCTGAAAATTAGACCATTCTTGACATTCCAAGCTCCCAAGTTAAAAGTTACATGAGACAAAATAAAATCAAGTTTTCAAAAAATTTTACATTTTCAAAGCCTATAAAATAGTTTCTGGAATCACCATTTTCACCATTTGATTTGAGAGAAAAGGGGTGGAGCAAAAGGAGCAAACTTTTCCATATGCCAAATTCAACCATTCAAATCCTCCCAAAATCACTAGGTAAACCTTAAACTTATCTTGCATTCAATTGTGAGCAGTTTTAGAATTTTTAATTCAAGTTTCACCGTTGAATTATTGGCGAAAAAAATTTCTCGGTGTATACGTGGGTTGGCTATGAGCAACCCACATATACATAGGCCCTACATGCGACTGTGTATGAAACAGACCCATGTATACACCACGAAAACTTCAAAACAAAAATCTAATCGTAAAAATTTCTTTTCTCTTCAAGATGCCAGTCACTTGGAGAGAAAAAGAGCATGCCTTAGTGGATGATGAGGTTATGAATGATCCTAATACCCTGGATGCCTTAAGAGGATGCGGTTTGCTAAAGTTTTTTAAAATGCCAAATATGAAAGCAAACACTCGCCTGCTCAAAATGCTCATTCACTACTGGAGCATCGAGGATGACTCGTTTATGATTGATTAGATGCCACTCAAGATAGAGTTTGAATACATTTATTTCATCACAGGCCTTTCCTGGAGGGGAGAGGTGGTACATTCTACAGGAAGATCACGAGGCAGTCTCTCGATCGAGGACTACGTACATATATATTGCCCAGGACATCCAGAAAATATTGGAAGTCAAATTCCAATCAAACATGTGGAGATTTTAGCAACCAGGATCATCCTGTTCACTATATTGAGAGTGAACAGATTAGCTTCCTTGCACCAGACTTCACGGCTAGCCATGAGCTTTGCAGTAGACTGTCTCACCACTGTGTTTGACTGGTGTACTCGTCTTCTTACCAACCTGAAAAGCCAGCTTACTTCTATCAAGAAAGGGTAGACCAAAAACTTTAGATATGGAACTATTTTTTGCTCTTTCTTCTTTGAGAGGGTCCTAACACTCCATCCTAGAGTATCAGTTTCGATCAGCACCCCACGAGATCCACAGATGGACAGGTGGGCTAACTTGATGAAATTCCTAGGAGGTGGAGATGTTCCATAGACTGCATTTGATGATGACTTCTTCTCTTGGTGGGAGCAGCAAATCATTGCCATAGACGACTACCCTTATGCCAGGATGGACTTCCGAGGAGATCCAAATATAGCTTTACCACCAACCACAACATTGGGTGATATAGGTAAATGTTCTTTTTTTATTTTATGATTTTTGTGATTTTTTATAATTTTTCAAGTATAAAAATAAACTTTGAAAAATATTTTTGATAGGATTCAAATGAATAATATGATGATCATATTCCAAATATTGGGCCAGTGTGACCAGATGGGTTCCCACGGCATGGATGTCGAGGCCGAGGTGCCGAAGAGGTGGCTATGGAGACAAAGTGACTTGTACACATAGTTCAGCGGCACATGGTGAGACTAACTCACTGAGTACTGATGGAGACTGTAGAGGATCTCCTTATAGATATGCAACATCATGTGGTTGGCATGCCACAAGACTAGGTTCACGCTCTTAGGCATGTGGCCAAATAAGTAGTTTCCTACCTAACCACTCATCCTGAGTTGGGGCATTAGATGTACTGGACATGATTATGGTCATTTGAGTCCCAATTTGTGTACATTATTTTGGACACACTTATGTACACTCGAGATATTTTATGACATATATATACAGTTCAACTTTTTGATGCTTGATTTTATTGTGATGAATGAATGATGTGCCAGTCTAATGCTTGATTAGCAATAGAATTGGCTAACCAATTATGAGATCTTGGAATGTGAAAATAATTAATGTAAGTAAATGATTTTTGCAATAACCTCACTCTTAAATATTGGCAATATAAACATGGATCCATTACCTGATAAATGTTATTCAATTGTGAATCTATCAATTGTGAATCAAGATAAACTACCAACAAATCAATTTCATAGGAAATTGCTTCTAATAGTAAATTAATGACGGCATTATACTCAGCCATATTATTCGAAGCAGGACCAATGCATACTTCCCTTGACACCATCAACTAACCAATTGGATAGTAGAATACCCAAGCTGTGGAAGCGAGGTTCCGAGTGTGCCGACTAGCACCATCGACGAATCCAAAATAGACCAAGTCATCCATCAACACCTGTCACAGCAGACCAAAAGTGTCGATATCAAAAACTCATGATAAGATATGTGCAAACATACAAAATGTACAAAGAAGCCATTGCCTTGTTGCTAGTTAAGCAAAGTACTTCTTGAGGTAGAGCCCATTTCGGGGCTCTACCAACTTGTTTCCTTCAAAATCGATTAACTCATACGCCACTTTTTCTAAAACTCGTTTAATTATGAAGGGACCGTACCACATAGGTTTGAAATTTCTTGCCCCCAAGGCATCCTTATCTTGGTCATAGACCAAGACAAGGTCACCTTTAGAAAAGATTTGAGAATAGAAAACTATATCATACTGAGTTTTAACCCTTTTCTTATGAGCCTCATTGATTGTGGCAGCATCTTGACGCTGCTCATCAATATGCTCCAAATGAAGGAGGCACTCTTTGAGACTAGAAGTCTCTGGAAGGAGCTCAATAGCTAACTTAAGAGATGGAATTTCACATTCAATAGGAAAGATAGATTCTATCCCATAAACTAACTGAAAAGCTGTAAAACCTGTAGCAGTCTTTATGGAGGTTCGGTATGCCCACAGAGTCGGATACAACATAAGATACCAATTAGACCGATTTTTGTCGATCATTCTTTGCAGGATTGTCTTCAGGGCTTTTTTCAGTGCCTCGACCTATCCATTGGCCTGAGGATAATAAGGAGATGAATTTTCCCACCAGAAACCCAATTTAAGAGCAAATTTAGACATTAGTTGGATCTAGAAATGACTGCCATGGTTAGTGACAACCTCTCTCGGGATACTGAACCTTGAGATAATTTGATTAAAAAGGAACAATGCCACAGTTTCACTATCATTTTTGTAAGTGGGCATGGCCTCAGCCCACTTCATGAAGTAGTCTACGGCCACGATAATGTACTTGTGATTCACTGCTAAAGGTGGATTACAAGTTGTAA
Source organism: Pinus taeda (assembly GCA_000404065.3). Taxonomy (NCBI): domain Eukaryota; kingdom Viridiplantae; phylum Streptophyta; class Pinopsida; order Pinales; family Pinaceae; genus Pinus; species Pinus taeda. The sequence goes on along the minus strand of APFE031339510.1, from coordinate 4,085 downwards.
AATCAATACCCCACTTAGGAAAAGGACTGACAGTGACAACAGGGAAAGGAGGAGTTGGATGTGCATGCATCTTTCATGTATAAACTTGATAGGGGTGACAGTGTTTGACCGCTTCAACACAATATTTGAAGAGCGAAGGCCAAAAATAGCCAGCACGTAAGTTACACTAGGCTGTAGCAAGCCCTAAAAGATGATGACCACAACCTCCACTGTGGTAGTCATTGAGCACTGACTCTGCTTCCTCTAGGGTTAAATAACACCAAAGGATTGAATCAACCCTTCAACGATATAATGTATCACCAATGATAACATAATTTTTAGCTAGGTGACGTAATTTTCGGCATTCATCCTTAGAGAATGTAGAGGGAGACTTCGAATTCTGGAGATAGACAATGATATCTCCATACCAAGGGTCAAGTGAAGAGATGAGGAATAAATGTTCGTCGGGAAAACTTTCCTCATAAATAGTATCCTCTCCACAAGGCAGCTTAGAAATTAACTCGACAAAAACCATGGATTTCTTAGACTTGGCAGACAATAACTTGAGATCAAATTCTTGTAAAATGACTATCCATAGATTATATTGCCCCCAATCACTTGCCTACTGAGGACAAATTGAAATGGATTGACCACCGCTAAGACAAAAGTTTTGCATAGCAAGATATAATGGTGGAGCCACTGGACAACATGGACAACTGCCAAGGCCAACTTCTCAACAGGAGAATAGCAAAGTTCAGGACCTATCAAGACTCAGCTCAAATAATAAATCACATGCTCTGTGAGAGCATCGTCTTCCTAAAAGAGAACCATACCTATGGTTGATTCTGCTGCAGTGAGATATAAAAGGAAATCCCTACCATAATCTGGTGGAATCAAAAGCGGGGCAAAGACTAATGCCTTTTCAAAGGTGTCGAATGACCGTTGTGCAAAGTCATCCCATACATATGGAACTCCTTTCCGTAGCAAATGCATAAACCCTTTAGTGATCTCGGCATAATTCCCTATAAACCGTCTTAAGAAATTAGCCTTCCCTTGAAGACGTTGAAGTTGGCGAATTGAGGACGGGGGAGGCAATTGAATTATTGCCTCTACCTTGAAGGGATCAACCCTAATCCCTTCACTTGACACAATGAACCCTAATAACTGACCAGATGTAACCGTGAAAACACACTCATTGGGATTCAACTAGATTTTGTAAAAACGATATCGCTTAAAAACCAATGGAAGATGACTAGGGTGATCAGTTCTCTTTCAAGAACAAGCAACTAGATCATCCAAATATGCTTTGATGATATGTTTAATGTCATGGAAATCATATGACATGGCTCGCTGGAAGGTAGCTCTAGCATTTTTGAGACCAAAAGGCATCTTTCGTATGCAAAGGTACCCTAGGGACATATAAAAGTTGTCTTATGCTGATCTTCCAGACGGATAGAGATCTTATTATAACTGGAAAAACCATCCATGAAGGGGAAAATCTCATTACCTGCACACTCATCAATAATCTTATCAATGAACGGCGTGGGGTAATTATCTTTGGGACAAGCTTTGTTTAGGTCCCTAAAGTCAATGCATACATGGATTGTTCCTTGCTTTCTATCCACATGGACTAGATTAGAAACCCAATTGGTAAGAGGAACAGTGTATATGAAACCCGCCTTGAGCAGCTTCTCTACTTCACCTTTAATGGTTGTTGCATTCCTAGGATTAACTAGTCGAAGCCTCTGACGAACTGGTTTGGCATTTTCATACGCCTTGATCTCACGTTGAACTATGGATGGATCAATGCCAGGGATTTCTTCATAACACCAAGTAAATACATCTCGAAATTCCTTAAAAAGGTTAGTGTAAATTTGAATTTCTTCAGGGGAACATTCAGCTCCGATGAAGATATTGTTAATCATGTTAGGGTTCCTAGAGATGTTTATAGATATCGTTTTTTAAATCACTGACATGCTACCTTTGGCACGAAAGTCTACTGGAGCCAAAGGCTTTGATACCATACAAACATCCCTAGTAAATAGCACAGAGAACCTAGATTCTACTTCCTGCAATGGAGGCAGAAAATATGAACGATGGTGTAAGTCTTCCCAAGGTCGATCTACACCCATCATCACTTCTAGGATTTCTTCTTCAAATGGTAAAACCGTATCTAAGTAGTCCATAGTGGCGGTAGAATCGAGAGTCCAGGTTGGGGCCACATCACCATCTAAATCCTCCTTAGAGAAAGGAGTAGAATGGTTATCTGTAGAGTTAATGATAGACTGATATCTAAGCTCTGCTGCAAACATAGGGAATGCCATTCCACCAACTTGTCCTTCCACTAATGTGGTCATAGGTGAATGCAAGGTCCAAGGGTCTGAAAAATAATGAGTTCAGAAGAACTCTTCTCATGAAGACTCCTTTGATGATGAAATGACATTGATTCTAGCGATAGGAGAGGGAAAATCAAAGGTACCCATCAATGAAGAATACATCCCAACTCCTAGATTCTCAGTAGGCGGACGAGGGTTATCCACTAAAGGAATAGTAGAATCTGAAGCTTCTCTAGGATCAGTTGGAGAATAATCCAGTTGATCAACCTTAATGATTTCCCCTCATGATGAAAGCAAATGACATGAAATAGAGTCGAAACAATGGCATCCATTTCGTATACCCAATTCCTTCCTAAGAGGAGATTTTAATCTAGGTTAGCATCAATGACTTCTACTTCGATATTGATGACCTTCCCCCCAACACATATGGGAAAGTCTGGGATAATCCCATGCGGCCATTGAGAATATCCATCAAATGCAGTTAGGAGGGTAGGTGAAGGAACAACTGAAGGCAATCCAATGGCCTTACATCATGACATCGACATGACATACGTGGAAGCTCCTTCATCAATAACGGTGTGAAAAATGTTAATTTTCCAGTATGTAGACTTTATTTGAAAATCCATATGATGAGGGCGTCACTTTTTAACATTAAGCATGTCGAAAGTGAGTACTAAAGAGTTATTTGGATCAACTGCCCCTATCGCCAAAAGCAAATTACTTTGTTGAGCTAGACACGACTGGAGAACCTCTAAAGCGGACATGGCGCGTGGACTTTGAGCCAAATTGTTGGGTCCCCATAATACTAGTGATTACCCCATTACTATTGTAGTTGTACCCCTTATTAATATTGTTGTGGCCCTATTATGCCCATATTGTTACTATTGTGCCCCATAGAAGCCCACTATTGTTATTATTGTGCCCTTACATTATTATTGTTATGTAGGCTTTGATTATGTTAAGACCCCTTAGACTCCTATATATAGAAAGGAGGTCTTTTCATTTGTATCATCAAAGAATTGTTAATTTATGTAATGTAAAAGAGGTTTCCCCCTTGAAGAGGCTGAATTCTAAGGCGTTGATCCATCTTTTCTATCTTTTCTTGAGCTTGTTTCATAACATTTGGTATCACAGCTTTGGATTCTAGGGTTTCGCTGTTCCAAACAGGTCATCTTGGAATTTTCGTTATAAAATTGTTTCTACAACATTTCAGAAGTTAAAAAAAAAACCCATTTGAGAAGACACCGCGTTAAAGCTCGGGTCCGAATGTCAGAGCATTTTGCACTATAATTGCGGAGATATGATCTAAGGAATTTGGTCTTTTTGCAGACTCTTGAATTACATTCCAAACAGGTGACCTGGGGAAAATCGTCATAACTTTTTCTCTAAGAATTGGATTGAAATTTCATAAAAAGGTGTAGAAAGAGGACAAACTTTAGTTTTGTCTATATATTTTTTAGAGCTAGAGGTCAAAACCATGACTCGTGGAACGTCGTACAAGTTCGCTCTACTGAATTAGTCTATAATGAGGTCACTGTGGGAGATTTGGCATAACTCTTCATAGGAGAATCCAATTGGGGTCAGACTGGTGGCATTGGAAAGAAGACATAGAGGGCTACCGTAGGTTGCAATTGTAGAAATGGATGGTCCGAAATTACAGAGATACATCAGAGGCAATATCGAGCTCCTACAAAGTGAAAAAAGGTGTGTATATTTTTTAAATGTTTGCTTAAGCTTGGTTTGAAAAATTATTTTGAAGGAATTCAAAGG
>APFE031339508.1:0-15844 GCA_000404065.3 Pinus taeda | reverse complement strand
AAGGAGGTTGCCCCCTCGAAGAGACTAAATTCTAAGGCGTTGATATATCTTTTCTATCTTTTTGTGGGCTGGCTTCATAACATTTGGTATCAGAGCTTTGGATTCGAGGGTTTCGTTGCTCCAAATAGGCCACTGTGGGATTTTCACTATAACTTTTTTTCTGTGACATTTTAGAAGTGAAAAAAAGATCCATTTGAGACGAAAGCACACTGAACCTTGGGTCAAATTTTCAGATATTTCAGTGCTATATTTGCGGATATATGATTTAAGGAAGTTGGTCTTTTTGAAGACTCTTGAATTACATTCCAAACAGGTGACTTGGGGGAAATCATCATAACTTTCTCTCTGAGAATCAGATTGAAATTTTGTAAGAAGGTACAGAAAGAGGACAGATGTTAGTTTCTTGTATATATATTTTCAGAGACAAAGGTCGAAATAGTGACACGTGGCACATCGTACAAGTTCGTTCTACTAAAATAGTCTATAATGAGGTCACTGTGGGAGAGTTGACATAACTCTTCCTTGGAGGATCCAATTTGGATCATACTAGTGGCATTGGAAAGAGGAAGTAGAGTGCTACTGTAGGTCTCAATTTCAGAACTTAAAGATCTGAAAATATAGAGCTACGGTTGTTTCAAGATTGAGCTCCTAAAATCAAGAAAAAGCAAGATGACGAAGTTTGATGGCAAGGATCCGGTAAATTGGATACTTCAGATGGAGCAATATTTTGATTTACATGGTGTACCACCGTTACAAAAGGTATGTATTGAATCTTCATATTTAGAACTGGATCAATTTTTATGGTATAAAGGGATTTGTTCTCGTAAACAACTTTTTACGTGGTCAATTTTCATGGAGGAATTGATAGCACATTATGAGGATACAAACAACAACACCTTTTTTATAGCAACACCACAACAATTGGAAAGAGTAAAAGGGCTTTGTTACATAGTGGAAAGTAAAATTATGGAAACGAGGAAGTCTACCCATCACAACTATAAAGATGGAAGTGTTGTTTCTCCTAGCCTTCCACAACCCACAAGGGTTACATCACAACAATTTAAAGAAAAAAGAGATAAAGGGCTTTGTTACAATTGTGATAGAAAATGACCTAAAGGTCATAAATGTGTTGAGAAGAAATTATTTTACATAGAGTACGAAGAGGAGGAAGAAAAGGATCAAGAAACATCAAAAGAAGAGGATATGCACTAGGACCCAACCCCAGAGAAAGAAGAAATGAATCTGACCATATCTTGTAAAGGATTGGCAAGAATTACCACTCCTTAAACTCTCAAGATAAAAGGACATATGAAGAAGAAAAAGGTTCAAGAAGTGAAATATCACATCGAGGAAGAAGGAATGAATCCAACCATATCTTGTAATGCATTGGCCATAATTACCACTCATCAAACTATCAAGATAGAACGACATATCAAGAGGAAAAATGTCCAAGAAGTGAAAGGTCACATCGAGCATCAAGAAATGAATTCGACCATATCTTGTAAAGCATTGGAAGAAATTACCACTCCCCAAACTCTCAATATAGAAGGACATGTTAAGAAGAAGGTTAAAATAGTGAAATATCAAGAATAAAAGTATCAAGAAATAATAAAAGAAAAGGATACTCACCAGGAATGAACCCCAGAGAAAGAAGAAATGAATCTGACCATATCTTGTAATGCATTCGTTGGAATTACCATTCCTCAAAATATGAAGATAGAAGGAAATATCAAGAAGAAAAAGGTAATAGTGTTTATTGATTCACGTAGTACCATAATTTTACAAATTGTAAGATAGCCAAGGACTTGAATTACTTCCTAGATCCAACACCATAGTGTCAAGTGACGGTTGTAAGTGGAGGAACCATAAATTGCTCTTGAAAGTTCCATAATATCAAGTTATCCATGGGAGAATATTTATTCAATAACCCAATGTTTTCCACTCCAATGGGTGATGCTGATGTTGTACTAGGAGTCCAATGGCTACAAACCTTGGGTACAATAGCTTTTAATTTTCAAGAACTTTTTATGAAATTTTCTTGAGAAAGAAAGGATGTTGAATTAAGGGGTATCAGAAGGAAACCAGGAAAGATAATCAACTCTGACTGAATGACGAAGTTTCTAAATAAATAACAACAAGGTGTAATTACAAAATTATGTTCGCTAACTGTTCGCACATTGAAATCATGTATTTCTCCAGATCTCCAAAAAGTCTTGGACAATCATTCCAAGGTATCTGAGACTCCCAAAGGTCTCCCATGTATTCCTGATCATGATTGTGCTATTCATTTTATTCCAAGATGTTTTCCTCCAAATCTCAAGCCTTATAGATATCCATATGCCTAAAGGAGTGAAATTTAACATATGGTTGCATAAATGGTAGAGGTTGGTACAATTATCCAACCAAATTTGATAAAAAAAGGAAGGTATGAATGGAAGAAAGGCGAAGTAGGGTGGGAACTCATTCAAAAGTTGTTGAATATCCATGTTCCAACAATATTGCCAGAACTTGAGAAGGAAGGAAAAATCATATTGGAACCTGAAGCATTTATAGACTCGAGAAGTTGACAACTACGAAATTGATCAATTTCAAAGCATCTCATCAAGTGGAAGTACTTACCTATTGAAGATTTCACATGCAAGGACAATAATTTTATATAGAAGCATCAAGAACTACTCAATCATTGAGGACAACACTTTTTGAAGGAGAGGGGCATGTTAGGCCCATATACTATTAGTGTAACCCCTTATTGTTATTAGTACAACCCCCTTATATATTGTTGTACCCTTGTAGTCCCCATAGAAGCCCAATATTGTTATTATTGTGCCCTTACATTCTCATTGTTATGTCGGCTTTGATTATATTATGACCCCTTAGACTCCTATATATAGAAAGGAGGTCTTGTCATTTGTATCATCCAAACATTGTTCATTTATGTAATTTAAATGAGGTTTCCCCCTCGAAGAGGCTAAATTCTAAGGCGTTGATATATCTTTTCTATCTTTTTGTGAGTTGTTTTCTTAACATAAAATGCTTAGGGTTTAAGGTTTAGTTTATAGGGTTTAGGGTTTATTGTTTACGGTGTAGGGTTTAGGGTTTGAGGTTTAGGATTTAGGGTTTAGGGTTTATAAAACTTTATTAAGTGCTTTAATAAACACTTAAAAAATGTTATAAAACACTTTTTAAAATCTTAATAAATGATAAGGGTTTAGGGTTTGGGGATTGGGGTTTAGGGTTTAGGGTTTAGGTTTTATAACACCTTAGTAAATTCTTTTTATATACACTTAAAAAAAGTTACAAAACACTTTTTAAAATGTTATAAAATGTTGAGGTTTTAGGGTTTAAAACGTTATAAAATGCTTAGGGTTTAGAGTCTAGTATTTAGGGTTTATAAAACTTTAGTAAATCCTTTTAATAAAAACTTAGAAAAAAGTTACAAAACACTTTCTAAAAATCTATAAAATGCTTAGGGTTTAGGTTTGAGGGACACTTTAGTAAATTATTTTAATAAACACTTTAAAAAAAAGTTACAAAACTCTTGTTAAAATTTTATAAAATCCTTAGGGTGTAGGTTTTAGGGTGTAAGGTTTATAACACTTTAGTAAAATCTTTTAATAAAAACATGAAAAATTACAAAATGCTTATTAAAATTTTATAAAATGTTTAAGGTTTAGGGTTTTAAAATATTATAAAATGCTTGCTAAATTGTAATAAAATGCTTAGAGTTAAGGGTTTATAACAATTTACTAAATTCTTTAAATAAACACTTAAAAAAAAGTTACAAAGGCTTGTTAAAATGTTATAAAATACTTCAGGTTTAGGGTTTGGGGTTTAAAATATTATAAATTTCTTATGGTTTAGGGCTTAGGGTTTAGGTTGGGGGTATGGGTATTAGGGTTTAAGGTTTATCATATATAATCCTTTAATAAATTCTTTTAATAAACACTTATAAAAGAGTTAAAATACGGTTGTTATGGTTTAGGGTTTTTTTGGGTTTTTAGGGTTTACGGTTTATGGTTTTTTAGGCTCTAGGGGTTTTTTAGGGTTTAGGGTTTGGGGTTTAAGGTTAAGGGTTTAGGGATTAGGGGTTTAGGGTTTATAGCACATTAGTAAATGGTTTTAGTAAACGCTTAAATAAAAGTTACGAAATACTTTTGAAAATTTTATAAAATCCTTAGGTTTTAGGGTTTGGGGTTTAGGGCTTAGGGTTTAGGGTCTAGGTTTTGCACTTTTAGGGTTTAGAGTATATAAGAACTTAGGAAATGCTTTCAAGCTTTACGCTTTAGAGTTTATAAGGCCTTAGCAAATGATTTTAGGTTTTATCATTTAGGCTTTAAGCATTAGGATATAGAGTTAGGGGTTTAGGGTTTAGGGTTTAGGTTTTATAACACTTTAGTAAATTCTTTTAATACACACTTAAACAAAAGTTACAGAACACTTTCTAAAATGCTATAAAATTCTTAGTGTTTAGGGTTTACCATTTGAGGTTTACGGTTTGGGATTTAGGGTTTCAGGATTAGGGTTTAGGTTTTAGGGTTCATGGTTTAGGGTCTATCGTTTAGGATTTATACAACTAAAGTTACAAAATGCTTTTTAAAATAAAAATAAAAAAATAAGCGTTTAGGGTTTAGGGTTTAAAATAAGTAAAAGATCTCTACCCTCCAATTCTCTGTCTCACAAAAACAAGTGATATGAACTCACTAGAAGGGAAGAAACCCCTGTTCAATTGTGTTTCACCTTTGACTAAATGTGGGTAGGGTAGAGATATTTTACAAGCCCTCTCCACCCTCCAAATTATGTGTCCAACATGATGTTGTAGCATCACTTCCTATGCCCTAAATAGAGATCCAAACACCACACAAACGTAGCACAAAAAATCATCCAAACTTACCTTAGAACTTTGGCCTTTTCTATCAAGAATATCCACACCCAGACATAAGAGAAACTCCTCCACCTCTTGTGCCAAATTCATCCTCTTGTTAGCTTGTGAGTTGCCTCAAGTTCATTATCTATCTCAAAGGAATACCTAATTTTATTTTCACTTTGAATGTGCTCTAGACATCCAACACTTAACTTCTATTTTTATGCACACATGTGGCTCGATGAATTTTTTCTTGGAGCATACTTTAGCCCATGCTAACATTCCCAACTAGACAAATTATCCACCAGCCACATATAAAAATTAATATCTCTTATTAGACACCTCTATTTTGTGTGACTTTCGCTAACCTTTTTTTCTTTATGTGTCCTCTAATACCTTGAAGTTTCAAATTATTCAAAGTCAAATTGTTTGTTTCCCAACTCATTTAGGTGCAAAACCCCAAGCTTGGGTTCCAATCCCACATTGCGTTGGTTGTGCTTTTGCCTCCATACACTGATTTCAAGGGCTTCAATTACTTCCCAAGCTACTAAATCTCAACAAACTCTTTAAATATAGATCCATAAGAGATTCCCCATTAGACTACAATTGACTGTATGTTTGTATAAATAATTCAATAGGCTAACAAAATATTCCCAATTCCACCATAAGCTCGAGAAGGGCAAGGGGATATAGTTTACCCTTTTCAGACACTGGAAAATAAGAAGGAAGGAAAGAAAAATTATACATGAGTCCATTTACATTTTACATATAAGTACCTCTCATGTAATATTCTGAGAAGATTACAAGTTAAGACTCACAATGTTCGAAACTGATTCAAACATGAACATATAATATCAATTGACAAGAAATTTTTCTGGGTATTTAACTAGAAGGTGAAAAATACCTAAAAAATTTAGACTCAATTCCCTGAGAAGTGTTGGAGCACACCCAAGAAAAGGGTAAAATAGCAAAGAAGCATAGAATTGCAATAATTTCTAGCATCATATATTGGAGGAGAGGATGCTAGGTCCTTGTCCTCTCCTCATAGTTTTTTTTAGGCTTCCTTTTTAGATTGATTTTGTTTGTTTGTTTATCTATGTAGGTATTGGTGTCCTTTTTATTTTATTTTTTGTTGATTTATTCTTCATTATAGTTTATTTTCTTGATCCTTCTTGTTTTCTATGTATTTTATCATCCTAATTGTTATTAACTCTTTTAGTATTTTTGTTATTTGTTTAATTTCTATTGCCTTACATGAAATACCTTCTTTAGCATCAAACATAAGGCAATTAAAGAGAGAAATAAGAACACCTTTGTTTACCTCATGAAAACACTCGCATGGAAAAGTTTTTTGAGAGACCCTAAAGCCAGAAATGAAAATACTCTCTCTAGATAAAATTCGCAATAAAGGTAAGAAATCCTACTAACAGAGATGTGGAAAACCTCAAATCACTAAGTGGAGGGCCGATACCCTTTTCAATTTTCTCAAACCCACATAGAGAAATTTAAAATCTGTTAGTTATCAACTTTTTAAAGCCGTGAGAAATAATTCTAATAAAAGAACAAAATACTTGTTAGATCAGTGAGATTTAAGGATAACTGTTACATGTTAGCAACCTCATAATCACATATGATAATAATATATTAAACCACTTCAAACCGCAATATTCTTTAGGTAAACCAGTCTACCTCAGGGAGGATAGATACGGGATAAGAGGAAAGAATCGTATATGATGTAGAAGGATATGAGAAATCAAGAAGATAAAACCCTGATCAAACATACATATAACCTAGCTCCCAAACCCAACAATGTGAATGGTGAAGGAGACAATGAAGGGGGTAGTAACCCCAGTATTTTTTTGAGGCATTTACCACCGTTGGGTCTCCAAGCTCAATTTATGTCGCCCCTATTTGACATATCACATTGGCGCTCCAATTCCCATTAAGGTGATCATAGCTATATTGCCATTGTCCATATGGAATGGCATAGTGTGGTGGAGGTGCTTCAAAGTCAATGCATAAGAACGATAAACAGTGTGATGGAAATATATATTCACTTTCAAAGGCATGGCCACGAGTTTCTAAATGTTTGCAAACCTTTTTTTAGGTCCCCATAATACTAGTGATTACCCCATTACTATTGTCATTATAACCCTTATTGATATTGTTGTGCCCCTATTTTCCCCATATTGTTATTACTGTCCCCCATAGAATCACTCTATTGTTATTTTTGTGCCTTTATATTATTATTGTTAGGTTGGCTGGGTTATATTGTGACTCCTTAGACTCATACATATAGAAGTGAGGTTTTTTTCATTTGAATTATCGAAGAATCATTCATTTCTTTAATGTAAAGGAGGTTGCCCCCTCGAACAGACTGAATTCTAACATGTTGATCTATCATTTCTATCTTTTTGTGAGCTGGTTTCATAACATTTGGTATCAAAGATTTGGATTCTAGGCTTTCACTGCTCCAAATAGGTCATCGTGGCATTTTTGCTATAACATTTTCTGAGACGTTTTAGAAGCAAAAAAAAAACCCCATTTCTGACGAAATCGCATTGAACCTCGGGTCTAAATTTCAGAGATTTTTGTAATATATTTGCAGAGATATGATCAGAGGAAGTTGGTCTTTTTGCAAACTCCTGAATTACATTCCAAACAGGTGACCTGTGGAAAATCGTCATAACTTTCTCTCTGAGTATCAGATTGAAATTTCGTAAGAAGGTAAAAAAAGAGGAGAGATTCTAGTTTCCTGTATATATTTTTCAGAGCCAAAGGTCGAAACAGTTACACGTGGCATGTCATACAATTTCACTCTACTGAACTAGTCAATAATCAGGTCACTGTGGGAGATTTGGCATAACTCTTCCTTGGAGAATCTAATTGGGGTCAGACTGGTAGAATTGGAAAGAGGACACAAAGGGATACTACAGAACACAATTTTAGAACTGGATGATCTGAAATTACAGAGATACATGAGAGGAAATATCGAGCTCCTACGAAGTGAAAAATGGTGTCTAGATTTTTTGTAATTTTTGCTTAAGCTTGGTTTGAAAAGTTATTTTGAAGGAATTCAAAGGGCATGGTAGAGCATTATTATCGATAACTGATTCCCCAAGGAAAGAAAATACAAACACTTAGTAAGCAACCTGAAAGCTCTAGCATGACTCATGAAGAAGATGAAGAAATGCTACATGATATATCAAAATTACAAGACTAAGTGCAACAAATGTCACTCTCACAAAAGATAAAAGAAGCTAAGATAAATGGTGTGGAATCTAAGATAAAGGGTGTGGAAGCTAAGATGAATGGCGTGGAAGCTAAGATTGACAATTTGAAGATAGATTTGTAGACAGATTTGACAAATTTTCTACAAGAAATACTTACTAATGGTGAAAGGGTAGTAAAGGAAACTCATCATGTGAACAAAAGAAATGTTAATCATGATTTCATAGACTCTAATGATGGATCGAAGACCCACAATATTCCAAAAATCAATATGAGGATGTTTGATGGCAAGGACCCTGCAATATGGATATTATAGATGGAGCAAGTTTTCGATCTCAATAATGTGCAAAACACACAAAAGGTATATATTGAAACTTTATATTTGGAACCAAATCAGTATGCATGGTATCAATGGCTTTGCTCTCGTAAACAAATTATCACTTGGGAAATTTTTATAGAATAATTGACAAAACATTATGAGGATACAAAAAGCAACACATTTTTTAGCTAATTGATAAGTCTCAAACAAAAGGGTTCAATAATGGAGCACATTGAGGAGTTCCAAAAATTGAACATAAGCGTAAAAAATATTCCAGAGGAGCATAGGACTGATGTGTTAATAGGGACTCTAAAGGGTAATATCCAACATGGTGTTCACCTTTGGGAACCTGATTCATTAGAGAAGGCATTCTGGTTAGCAAGAAAAAAGGAAAGAAAAATTATGGCAACCAGGAAGCATACCACTCACAACTATAAATATGGAAGTGTTGTTGCCCCTAGTCTTACACAACCTATAAGGTTGAAACCACAACAGTTGGAAGAAAAAAGAGCAAAAGGGCTTTGTTACAGTTGTGATAGAAAATACACTAAATGTCATAAGTGTGTTGAGAATAAATTATTCTACATAGATTGTGAAGAGGAAGAAGAAAAGGAGAAAGAAAGGTCAAAAGAGGAGGATATACTCCAGGAACAAAGCCTAGATACATTGACCATATCTGTAATGCATTGGCTAGAATTACCACTCCTCAAACAATAAATACAGAAGGACAAATCAAGAATAAAAAGGTAATAGTGTTGATTGATTTAGGAAGTACCCACAATTTTATTCATTGTAAGCTAGCAAAAAGAATTGAATTGCTTCCTATATCCAGCACTAGAGTGTCATGCAAATGGAGGAACAATAAATTTCTCTTGAAAGTTCCATAATATCAAGCTATCCATGGGAGAATATGTATTGACTAGCTCAATGATTGCCATTCCAATGGGAGGTGATGATGTTGGACTAGGAGTCCAATGGCTACAATCGTTGGGTACAATAACCTTTAATTTTCAAGAACTTTTCATGAAATTTTATACAAAAGGAAAGGAAGTTGAATTAAGGGGTATTCCAAGGAAACTAGGAAGGATAATCAACTCTAATGGTATGAAAAAGCCTCTAAAAAGGGAACAAAGAGGTGTAATTGCACAATTATGTTCGCTAGATGTTTCCACATTGAAATCATCTATTTATCCATATCTCCAAAAAGTCTTGGACAATCATTCCAAGGTATTTGAGATTCCCAAAGGTCTCCCACCTATTCGTGATTATGATCATGATCTATGTGTTTATCTGGTGCTCATCTTTGAAGCGATGATGAATTTCATTGGTCAACTATCAATGCTCTATCTAGTTAAAAAAATTTGTGGCACAATGATTTCCATGGTGACCAGCAGCCAAACAAGTTATTTATTAATGAATCGATTAGAAGGACTCAGCTCAATTCATAGGAATTCAACAGAGTTCAACAAACACACCAGCAGACAACGATGTGGGTTTGGAGGCTAGAATGTTATGTGCATAAGTGATGCATAGATTTCAGGGCGTTCGAGTGGATAGAGCATCAGAAATCATATGGTTAGAATAGAAAGAGTGTCAAAAATGAGTTACTGAGGTAGAGAATGCAACTAAAATATAGCTGATAGGATATTCATCAAATGCGAGTTACTAAGCCAGAGAATACAACTAAAATATTGTTGATAGGATATTCATCAAATGCAAGACTCATAGCGAACCTTCATGCACATAGAAATCACAAAATCAGTGGCTCAAAACGAAGTAGGGCAAGAGAACACCCTCTTCGATACCATGTTAAACACATACATGGCAGAGGCATATGACTGACAAACATTGAGTTGCATATATTATTGACATGATATACGTTTTTAGTACATTGGAGTGACCATTGGATTCCATATTCCAATGTCTCTTGGACTCCGATGGCTATTCACATTTCACACCAACCCATAGAGGATTAGGTATCCAACACTTACAGTAATGACAATGCTAACTGTTACATTAATGTTATAAAAGAAATTACATTAATGGTTGATATGATTGATGGGGTTGACCATGGATGAAGATAGTTAAACATTATTGACCATATTCAACCACAACAATATTGATTAACCATTATGGCTCACCATATTCAAACATAAATACTTTGGCTCACCATGTTCGACCATTCTAACCATGGTTGACAATGGTTAGGCATTAAGAGTCGATAAAGCATGGAATGTTCTAGGTTGATTATGGTTAACTGAAGATGAGCATGATTAATCATTGTCGATCATGGTTAGGCATGGTTTACCATAGTTGATCATGGTTAACCACATTCAACCATAGATACCTTGATCATGGTCAATGATATTCAACCTTGTTTGACCATATTCAACCATGGTATAATCATGGTTGACCATGGTTGATCATGGATGACCATAGCGACATTTTTTTATCATTATGTTTGACATTATTCATCATTAAAGATGTTAGCTTACCATGTTGATCTAACCTAACCATAGAGATCTTGATTAAAATAAATAAAAATAACTCATTATAATATTATATAATTTTCTATGAAATTTCTTCCCGAACATGCCCCGATTATAATTCCACTCAACACTAAAATATTGTTAATACTGGAACCCAAAAAAATCAAACCTACCACTAACAAATTCACAAAAAAATCAAACCTACCACTAACAAATTCACATAAATTTGGAGGAAAGTATTAATTTAACAAACTTCTAATTTTATATAGTCACATATCTAACTGATCCGATCGAATTTGGAGCAATGGTAACAAACTTTAATTTTATATATATAGAGATATGTGAGTAGGTATTTGTTGGTAATATAAAGAATTACCAACAAATTTGACATTGTAAGGATTGAGTTTCGGTCAAGTGGGTCTTCCCCAAGACCACTAGAAGCATTACGATGATTATGCCATGCATATTTTTTGTTAGGATATGTACAATTTTAATATTCTTGAATTTTGTTGCAACCTGTTTGAATAAGGTAATATATTCATTATTTTAATTATTAATATCTTAATTTATTCAACGTATCTTATAGCTTTAGTTTCTTTTATAGCTTTTTTATTTTTATATATTATATTTTCTTTATTATAGATGTATTTTTTTATCATAATTGTAAAATTTAATTTAATGATTTTAAAACTTTTCTAAAATTGAAAAGAGTTTCCCCACTAGATTTTCAGGTTGCATATTATTATTTTACTAAAATTTATTATTTTAATAAATAAGATCATAATGAAATTACTGTAGTTTTCTTTCAAAATTGAAGAGATTTCTTCCACTAGATCTTTAGATCGCATGATATTAATTTAGTGAATTTTAATATTTTACTAAATAAAATTATAATGGAATTATTGTAGTTTTTCCCATTTAATTGTTTTTTGTTTTTCTAATACTAGATATATTAGTAGAAAATCTTATTTAAAACATATTTATTATTTTTAATAGTGAAATGTTTTATATTCTTTTCATTATATCAAATTTATTATATTTTCCATTTTTAACATAAAATATCACCTATTGTTAAAAGTACCATCTATTTATATTGTGTATTAGATTCAAAATTTTTATACCTCCATCTTAAACATTAATCAATAAAAACTGGATTAAATATAGCAATAAAAATAAATAAAGACAAATGAAACCAGGGAAACTTTGCTTGGAAAATTATACTACTATTCCGACAAATTTATTACTTGGGTTTTGGTTCGAGTTTAAATCTTATTGTTCAATCTTTACCCTGATATTTTAATACGACTATTGTACACATAATCTGTGCTATAAGGAACACTTATCCATGTGTATTATACCTGTATTAAATACCCATAACTAACTAATGTGATGAATTTAATTTTAACCAAGGCTTAACTATCTCTGGACTGTTCGCTTGCTTTTTTTTTTAACATTCACTCTAGCTCTGCCATGGCTTTTTGGCACAAGCAGGCCACCCCCCCTTAGCTGGATGCCTCGAGATTTTCCCTTCCATCAATGGTGGTGTGCTCAGCTCTTTGATCTAAGGGCTATGATCTGTTCGGAAAATTTACCAATTCAGGGTTGTTGGAATTTAGCTCATTCGTTTCCCCAACTCTTGGCACCTGTTTAAGCTTTACTCCTACCATCTCTGTCCGATTCTTTGGAAGTAGAAGGAAATCTTTCTCAGGGGCCAGCCATGAAAGCTGGAGCTACTTTCTCAACGGTAAGCAGTTGAATTCTCCCAATTCAATCTCGGTGGTATAATTCTCTTAAATATGATGTTTTATTTTTTTCTTATCCTTATTTCTCTTCAACACTAGGTTGTATGATACTAATCACTTTCCTTTCCTATGTTCTTAGTGTTTAACGGGTTTTAATGCGAGAAATTCTATGCTACCATCCCTTGAGATTTGTGGAATCTAGCATTCACTAGTACACAATTTTTCTGGGTAAGAAATGGTACGAGGTGTTTCCCATTTGGTATATGATAGTTTCTTTTTGCTTTCATAGAGTTCTGAGTGCTCTGCTTCATTCTATTGTTTGTTTTATATGGCTTCTCAGAGGGGAAGATTCTTCTAAAGCCTCATTAAACCCTTACGAATCTTCTTTGCAGACTTGCTACTCAGGTTGCTCTCTTGGCTACAGTGTTGTAGTTATGTATTTCTAGCCGAGAGCCTGGTAATTTCCTTGTCGATAAATTATTGGTATTTTTAATCTCCTTTCTAGAAGTGAGACTTGTCAAGCAGCCTCGACCCTTGTAGACAGTCTGTATAAGTTATATGTTTTTTTCTAATGGACTTTGTATGGAAGCTGTGGACATTTTATAGCCTTAATCATAGTTGTATTATTAATTTATTTATGGTTTCTTGAAGTCATAAATATTATCTTGTTCCCTTCTACAAAAGTCTCATTCTGAATTTTACACATAGGTTGCATTATCTATTATTTAAATTGACTTGTAAGCATTTCTCTGGATACTCTTTGAACATTGTTATTCTTGATTTACTAAGTGTAGAATATTATGATTTCCTTTTGTTGTAAAACCTTGCGTACTGATAAGTTTTTGAGATCATTTTCACTTGTGAAAATGCGTCTCTGTTTGAAGGTTATTTTTTTTTATAGTTGATGAGTTTATAACTTAGGAAATGGGTAGGGTTTACTATTTGATTAATAGAGCTTCTGCTATTTTATTTTCTCTTTATATCGCTCCGCTTTTACCAACGAACCTCATGGGATTTAATCCTTGTCAGGGTTTTGTTAGAGTTTCATTCCCCGAATGCCACTCCTGCTTAAGCCTGGAGGTTTCTTCAAGGTTTCTCGTTAGGAGTCTAGGCTGCTACTTAATTTTCATTAGAAGAATAATATAACTTAGTTGAATTTGCTACATTGTCTGGGTTCCCCAACCTATGGCTTAGTTTGTTCCTCACACATTAAATCATTTCTTTTTAACTCTGACTCACACAAGTGTCCCATCTTGGAAAACTAAGGTTCACATGTTCTGGTGTCTCTCAACTTACAAGTTAAGCCATTCAGCTTACTCCACCAGTCCGTAGCTATAGGTGGCATTCAGGTTAATATTATTTTTATTGATTTTTCACTATTACACAATAATTAGTACAAAGGTTCCAATATAATTTAATTGTTATAGGTTTACTACTCACACTGTTCTTAGAAGAAAATAACATTGCATTTTTATTCATTACAGATCCACCAGTAATGTTGTTTTCATGCCCTAGCCTACTACGACAATTTCAATTACTCTTATGAGTCTAGGGTTATCATTACCATTTTAGTTATTTATTTTTTCCTCTTAAAGAACTTGCGAACGCATGTTCGAATTTTATAAAACATGACTAAGTTTTCAGGTCAACAGGTTTGATCCAGGAGTATTTTCACATACCTGTACTTTCCAAGAAAGATAAATAAGCTCTTGGGTTAAGTTTCACCTTCGTTGTCTATTACCTTTTCCACCCATCCATGAGATTCATCTGGTAGGACCTCCTCTGCCCCCGTGCTTGCTTGTGAGACCACTGTCTTTTGCAAGTCAATGGCACACTTGTGCGCATGCATAAACAATATTATTGCGAGTGGGTCCATTTGATTTTGGTATCAGAGCTATGATAGGCTCCAAGAAGTTATCATATTCGAATTTTGGATGCCTTGGATGAAATATTATACTTGTGACAGTCAAGAATTTAATTCAATTTTTTCAATTGTATTAGGGCTTGAATAATTCATCAACATATAGGAATATGTGCTTTTAGTATTAAGAAACTAGTAGATCACATTTTGAGCAAATGTGGAAAAGGAAAGAACGAATTATAGAAGCTCACAAAAAAGAATTAACAATGGAGTAGTAAGAGAATCATTGAGATTTTTAACTAATTTCATAGCAAAATTAGTAGATATCTTTGTTAAAAAAGAAAGAAAGGTAGGAACATGAGAAGAGAACATTGCTAGTTGAGCAAAGCGGTAAAGAAAACAACTTGAGATTTTGAAACATGGCGTTTAGATATGTGTCAAAGAGTGTTGACACAAGCTCATCTTAACATTCCTGAAGTCATTGCCATGTACCTAATTGTTTTGTAGATTATAAAAATGTGAGTGGTTTAACAAATAGAAGTTTAGTCATTGACCATTAGGTGGAAACACCCATAGTATAACACTAACATAGGATAGCTCTTAGTGTTGATTGGAGGAGAAAACTGAGATATAGGATAACTAACTCATAGTGATGCCTATGAGATGAGAAGACTAACATATAGAATAACTAACTCATAGTGATGCCTATTAAAGGAGAAAATTGACATAGGTTATTTCAAGAGTCTGAGGGCGCTTTGATTATTATAATTAGGTTCAGTTATTTAATTCCTCAACTAGGATATGAAAATGTCACTGTGATGACATGAAAAGTAGTTTTGACCCTTTTTTATATCTACATGCTTCTATTTTAAAAAAATTAGCCAACACTATAGTGGATTATATTTTTGATTGGATGACATGGATTGTGGTTTTATTACTATTTTTTGGTGGATGACATAGATTATGATTTTATCACTATTTTTGGTTGGAGGACATGGATTGTGCTTTTATTACTATTTTTACTTAGATGCCATAGATTGTGCTTTTATTACTATTTTTGGTTTGGTTGGATGACATGGATTGTGCTTTTGTTGTGTAGCTGTGAAAAAAGCTAGAGTATCTTTCCACATCTGAGAGATAATCCAAGTTGTCCACTGCAAATAGAATTGGCATCATTTAATAGATAGTTTGATTGGCCCGTTGCAAACAGAATTGGCATCATCATCCAGATAACTAGAGTGGCAATCATAGCCCTCCACTCTTAGAAAAATTGGTTGTATGTGATAGCAAGGTGTGAGAGATAAGTGGGACTGCTTATTGAACATGTTATCTGAACTGTCA
>APFE031339496.1:202928-247268 GCA_000404065.3 Pinus taeda | reverse complement strand
AAATAATATATTATAATTAAAAAACTATTACTGGCCTTGATGGGATGAAAGCACAAGGTTACACCAGGAGAGGGGACTCATCCCTTTCTCATAGGACCCACCACATCATAGGTGCCATTTTGGTGACATGCATAAGATTATTTAGAGGAGCTTCAAGATCAAAAGTGGCCGTTATATGAGAGGGTTGGTGAGGCTAGTTTCGACATTTGGAACTTTGGTTATGGACATTTGTGAGGGTGTCAAAGGGCTTGAATTGCATGTGTAAGGTGCCAACCTATTCCTTCTCCTCATGTGATGATACTCTATGTTGGAAACCTCCAAATTCAAGCGAGGATTCATCGATGGTGTTTTTAGAGCTAAGACACACTGGTTATGGGATCCTAAAGAGGTCGATAGATGGAGTTCATTTTTATACAAGAGAAGCTCAATCCTAGAGAGATAAAAACCAAATTCGTAGGAAAATGGGGTGACTCTTAACTAGTTTTTCACATTGGTTACCCCAGTAAGTCCTCTTGGTTCTTTGGTGGGTTTTCCTACAAACTTATTTTTCCTAGATTGGGGTTAGTGTACTCTATTTATGTGTGTACTTCAATTCCTTCATCTTCGGTTGTTGAAGGCAAAGGATATAAATGTCGTAAGCTTAATTTGAAGTTGCATTTGAGGGTCCTCAACATGTGCATTGTTTTTGTTGCTTAATGTTGGGTTTTGTGTGTTGTGTTTGAGTATTCTTGGCCTTGTAGCCAAAGAGGGAACAACGGTAGGTGGAATTCTCCATGTGTATTGGTTCTTTGTTTGAAACCTTGGCTTGTAGCAAGTAGGGGTAGGCTCACTGCTGTGTCTTGGAAAATTGGGTTCGTTGTACCTTTTTTTGAGTTTTGAAAGAGACCCCTTTGCTCTAGTGTTTGGGGTTTTTTAGTTTCATCTCAGGTAGATATCTTTCAGTGGGGATTTTCTTCGCTATGAGAGACTTTAACTGGGACTTATAGGAGTTTTATTGTAAAAGTATGGGGTTGGGAGGTGTTTTTATTGTCAAGGTTGTGGGACTAGTCGACTGAGGTTTGTTTCAAAATGCACATGAAATGCAATAGAGTGTGGAGAGGAATTGGAATAAAGGGGTAGAAAATAGAGCATAGAGGGGAGGGCGTAGAGTTGGGGGTTGGAAGGGAATAAGAATAACTAGGGGAGGAGGTGGTGTACAATCCAACTCCCTCTCTATTGACGCCTTTAAAGTTGCTGCATCAACATAGGGGATAACCACCCGGTCCAAACGTTAGTGTAGCTCCTTTTCCATTTGGTGTGGTGGCTCCGACTGGATATTATGGGATCAGTTTCCCTTAACAAATGATTTAATGGATGATTGTTTGTATAATGGAGATGGATATATGTTTCAACTTATAAATCAAAATATACAAATATAACTATATAACCCGGGTATCCTATTAACAATGTGATTTCTGATTATTTCTAATAGACGAATAAGACGGCTTATTCGTCAATAGAAAGATGTACTGATATAATAATTATTTTGTTTAGAAAGTTAAATGAAGCAGTAATAAAAGCATATCACATTCATCATAATGTATATCACTGACATATATATTCAAATGATAACAATTCTAAAACCTTCAGAAATGATATGCTAAAGAATTGTTTGAAAAATCATGTATATATATCATCAATGGAAACTTTCAAAATAAATGTTTATTCACATAAGGAAATAAGACAAAAATATTGATAGGAATACCACATGCATTTGAATCCTTCAGATGTAAACAACACTCCGATTCCACTTTCTTATTTGAGAAAATCTTCTAGGAAAATCAGAAGTGCAAGTCTTGAAAAAGCTACTTTCACAAAAATGTAGAACCTTGATCCACTATTGATAAACAAATATTTAGAAGTATAGAAGTGCAACTTTTTAAGTCAAATCTTATACAAATTGAGGACCCCTTCTTAAAAGACATGAAAGGGTTTAAATAATCAAAATAAAAATAAATTGTCAATAATAATCGTCGTGAGTTGTTAAAACTGCTAATATGAAAATTTGGGATTTGATATAAAAGTAACAGTACGATAGCGATTGAACTGATACATTGAATCTACTTCCTCTCTTGCGTTTTTACCTGACAAATTGTGAGCATTGGCTGGATTTCCGGAGGGTGACTCATTCTGGAATGTATTTGGGCTGTGTACATGGCATCGGAGAGTTCAGGAACCATACGGTTGACTGCGTCGGAGAGTCATTTCATGGCCATCTATTGGTTATGTGGTTTAACTAAGAGAAACCAAATGCATCCCATAAAAAAATTTTCACCTCTCCGATTTGTTTTTCTCTACTTACCAGGTCTTGTCTCCATTGATCTTCTAGTGCTTTTGCTCTCGGGAATTTTCCTGGAGAGAAATCAAAGATCAAATTAGCCATATATAAACTGTCATTTACTAATTCGATTACACCGTTCATTGCAGCCCTAGTTCTAGATTGCTCTCGGGAATTTTCCTGGAGAGAAACCAAAGATCAAATTAGCCATATATAAACTGTCATTTACTAATTCGATTACACCGTTCATTGCAGCCCTAGTTCTAGAAGTTTCTCTTTCGGCTTTTATTAGTTGTGACTCCCATTCCGAAAAAAATATTTCCTTGTGTATTTCTTGTATTTTTGGCAAATTGGCAGCCATGCCTTCTTCTGAATTTTGCCAAGAGAGAAAATTTGCTATATTTTCATCTGCTTTTTCAAATTCCAGTCTAGTGTCAACTGCCTTTTCAATCAGTGATGCAAAGATAGTGCACAATGGGTCAGCCAATGATATATTATGGAAAAGAATGTGTAATTGTCGAGAAAGGCTTTGGTTACTTCCAAGGTTTCTTTCTTGAATTCACTGACCTGTGGATAAGCATTGAGCTCTTTTATCTATAATTGCAGTTGTGCAATTTGATCTTATTTAGTCTTCTTTTCCTACTGAATTGATATCTGAAGGTTGTTTTGTCCTTGAGACAATTTCTGTTGTTTCTAAAGAGCCTGTTGATCAATCTTCTGCTTCTCCAGATTCAACTTTTCTTTTAGTTGTTCATTTTTTTGTCTATGCTCTCCTAACTATTGTTCAAGCTGACTAATCCTTTGTTGTTCTTCTACAGATTTCCCTTCGATTTGAGTGATACTCTGATCCTTTTCCATGATTAGATGGATGACTTCTGAGGTTTTGTCAATTGTTGTCGTTGTATAAGCACTTGCATACTGATATAATTTGGTTAAATCCTCGGAAGGATTGATTTCTGAGTCTTTCCATACCACATTCATCATTTTGGCATGAGGATTTGAAAGAGATCCTTGATCAATTTTCCTCTTTTTCCTCTATCTTTTAACCACAACCCTATGCTTTGGAATGTAGAATACATCTAGGGGTGGTATTTTTTCTATTTTCAGTACAATCTCCTCTGTATGATTTTCAGGAATTATCTCAATATCCTGCTGAATGTTGGGTGTGCCAACTACCCCTTCAATTGGAATATTAGTGACAATAGGCTCTTGTGTTGCGAGCGATTTTGGTGTAGTGAGGTTTTGGGAGTCGCTCTGGTTCTTGATCATTCAATCTAATTGCTCCCATTCCTTGATCAAGGTGGCATCAATATTAGCATCAGTATTTAGGAACTCAGTGGTCCCTTCATTTTTCTACTCCTTCTTGAGACTCTTCTCCCTTTTAGGCTCTTTTCCTTCTCAGGAGTCTTCTCCTTTTTAGGAGTATGTTCTTCATTGTGGCCTTCCTGCTGCACCATAGGGGTAGTGTTTACCAAGTCCAGAGGTAATGTTTGCAACCTCTGTGTTCTGAACTTCATAAATTTCTTTAATCCCTCTGCTCCCAATCTGATTTTTGCTAGATGTTTTACCTGAGAAAACAACTCAGCTGAAGTGAACAAATCATCATAATCATCCTTCTCATGTTCAAACTTGGAAAGTTTCACATGATAGGTGAAGTTGTAGGCCACTTCTTTTGGATCATACTGTTTCTTTGGAATGACTACTAACTTTAACAATTTTATTTTGTCTGTTTCTTTCTCTGCATGTTTGAAATAGTGTGTAAGTACCACATCAGAGGGGGAATGAAGGCCACATTTTTTTCTTGGGCTCCTTGAGGTTCTTGGACATCGTTGTTTCTGTTATCTGATAAGCTATTTCTCTGGACAATAGCTTATCGGGAATGTACAATCGAAGAACATGTGGATCTGTGGTGCTACCAAAAGGTCTGATGTAGGTGAACTTTTCTTCACCGAACCAACTGCCAATTGATGTTAGGTCAATATTGGCCTCATCAGATAACTGAGGAGTAGGTTTGTCGAATATGGCCTGATGAACAGGTAAAACAAAACCATGGCAGATTCTATATAGATGATATTTATAATGGGCTTTCCACAAATACTTATGATAGATATGAATAGGAGTTGGGCCTTGAGGAGTCCATTTCCATCCTAAAATAGGGTAATCAGAATTGAGACAAATGGTATCCATGATGTAGGCACTCATATAGAATGGGGATATTATCTGGGTAGTCACAAACCTATTTCTTCTATAATTAAGGATTTGGTTGGCCATTTTATCTGATAAAATGGCTGCCCAATCCATGATATAAGAATTAATTGTAGCTTCCATTAAGGGCACCATTTCTATAGAAAACCTAGCTGAATCAGAGACTCCAAAGAGTCTACATATCATAGCACCAACGTAGCAATAAGGAGATGCTAATGAGTCTACGGAGTACATACCCGAAGATTCATGCTTATGTTTGTTTGGGAAATGCCTCCACTACTTGATAGGGTTCGAGTCCACATCGTTCTCCTTGGATAAAGCTCCTAAAAATGTTTTTTTGTAATGCTTCTAAGGGTCCCAAAATTGATACATTTTCTTGATATCTTCTACCATGAATGTCCCAAACATCCTTCCATCAGCTGTATAGAAGGCCATGTCAGTTATGTTGATAATTTCTATGACCCATCTCACCATTTCATTATATGATAACACTTTCGCTCGGGCTGCTATTCTGTAAAGGAATGAGCTGTCTAAATCGTAAAGAGTATTTTCTGATTTATCGGTTGAACCAGCCATTGCTCCTTCTTATTCAACTTCACTTGGATCCTTGGCTTCGAGTAAATTATGTATACCCTCCCATGAAGTCTTGCCAAGATCTACACAGGCAGTATTAGCTATCAGTACCAACTTAGTTGGTTCATATTTTGCCATGATAGGGGCCTTTGCTTTCCAAGCTCTCTTAGACATTTTTATTGGACTAATGTTTTCAAAGTTTCTCTGCAAAATGAAACAGAATGACGTAACAGTGGAAAAACTTGTTGAAAGCTAATACACAACACACAAAGATTAACAATAGTTAAAGGCAAATGGGTGATATGAATTTTTGATATATTAAGCCATCACAGATGAAATCCTTGAAGGATTCAACCATAATTTCTTTCTTAATGATTTCTTGTAACTTCCAATGTGACACTTTATTGCCATAATGACATGTCACATCAAAAATTTATAATGGTCCTTTAAAATGAATATCGTAACTTCCTGATCAGCGATTAGCGATAATTGCATAACGCAGATCGGGAGGTACAAATATTATGCTTAAATTTTTCCTTTGTATAGTTCCTATTGCGATAAATGGTGAGCAGTATAACTTTAATAAATCAATAAATCGTTTGCATTTATTTATAATTGATTTATAATTTAGACCCTCAAACATTCGTGAACGATTATATTTCACCTTTATTAAAAATCACGCTTTCCAATAATGAAATCACATTGGAGGATTTGAAATGGGCATTTGATATGCCTTTTGTGCTTTTAGTGATAGCTGATTGTGATCAACTTATCACATCAGAGGACTTATATGAACACTTGATTTGATTCCTTAATAAGTAGCGTTATGCGCTTTTTGATGGCATTATCGCATCGGCGAATGCCAATGGAACACCTTAAGTCCATTTTAAAAAAAAAGGATGGGCGCAACGTGACACATTCATTTATACTTGTTTTATGTCAAGGTCTTGTTATAGTTTAAATTGGATCAGACCTTATCATAAGGATTATCATGTGTTGTGTGGATTTTGCAAATTGCGATTATTATTTAACTTATCCTAAAAGTAAAAGAATTATTACAAATATTGATTTTTTAGAAGTTTTATTGATTTTAGTTAAGTTCTAAAAGGGGACCCATTTCTTATTAAAGTTTTATATGAAAAATTTGAAATGTGGAGGGTTGTGTATAGCACAACAATTGGTGATTCACTGGGAGAAACTATTATCTCTAAGAAAATAATGAAATATCTATAACTTTATTATTTTGGAAACCATTGAGGATAAAGAAAACCATCTAAGAATAGTTAAATAAAAATTAACTCTAAATATAATAACAATTTTTTGTAATTTTTTTTCCAATCCTTTAAAAATAAAAACATTTTGGGTTTATTCAAGCTTTGATTGGTTGATATATATAAAGTAGGGGTGTTCTCCAACTTAGCTTTTAAGCTTACTCTTTTGTCATAGGTAGTGCCTTTGTTGTCAGCAAACATCTATAGTCTCGACAGGGTTAACTTTTGACCATAAATCATTCATTATCCCATCCATCTAAGAGTATAACTTTTGAAAGATAAATTCAAAAAGATATGTTAACATATATTTTTTGATCCTTTTATTCTTTCAATTTTTTATTATGAAAAGCCATTGTCCTGGTTTGAGAGCCAGTTGATGACAATGCCATTCACTAGTTGTAATTGAACTGAACAAGCTGGCTCATGATGAGGCGCCTTGTCTTATGATTATAAGCCATTACCCTGTTTTGATATGCAGTATTGGTAATGTGAGTTTAATTAGTACCCTATGATCATGGTAAGTAGGCTCATGATGCGACCTCTTATCTTTTATATCAAACATATTTTAGAATTACACTCTGAAAAATCATAAACTTAGTGGATGGGGTGAATGACTTTCTCCTTAATAGTTTATGGATGATAGTTTTAGAATTGTAGATGCTAAGTTTTGGAAAAGTATTTGATTTTTACAAATAACCTCTCTCAACTTTTTAAAACTTAGAATGATTTACAACATTTTCAAGGTTTGTGAAGATTTTACAAAATTTAAAAGAGGATCTTAGAGTTTCATATTTTATCTATCTTTGTAAAATTATAATCTTTTCCTTAAAGGTCTCCATCTATTGAAAGCAAGTATTTACAATATTTTCTTTTAGAGCTTTCCAATAGTAAAAGGTCAATGGAAGACTATTTACAACATTATTATCTAAAAATAAAAAATAAAATAAACAAACTTGCATAATGAATATTCACAGGTAAGAAGTGGTTACCTCCTTAAGTAAAGAATTTCTTTAATATAAGCCCATTGATAGGAAGAGCATCTCTCTTTCCTGATAAATATTGCAGTATGAACATTGATGAGCCTATCTTCTCATTGATTTGAAATGGTCCAAGCCACATCCTTTGAAACTTGGTATGTTTACCTTTATCTTCATGTGCTTTATCCCATTTCAACACAAGATCACCAATTTGTAAAGTTTTTGGGCCTTTAGAACTTGCATCAAAAGAAGATTTAATGACTTGTTGATATTTAGCATGAGTGATTTTTGCCTTCTCTCTTTCTTCCTATAATTTGTGGATTTGATCAAATCTTAATTGAATAGAGGAAGAAGGATTTTATTCAATAAATTCTACTAGGGCCAAAGATGGGAGTGCTAAGTTTGAAGGTATTATGACTTCTTTCCCATATACTAAGTTACAAGGAGAAGTACCTATTGAGGCCTTCTGAGTTATGTGATCTACCCATAATGCCAATATCAAAGATTTATGCCAATTCTTTTTATTTTGATCAACAGTTCTTTTAAATATCTTTATGAGATTCTTATTAGTTGATTCTGCCAAACCATTACCTTGAGGGTAGTAATTTGCAGAATATTTTAATTTAAAACCTCTCTTAAGAGAAAATTCAAGTATACTACTTCTAGAGAAATAAGATGCATTGTCAAAAATGAGGGCATTAAGTACACCAAACCTAGTAATGATGAATTGATCAATGAATTCAATGATTGCATCATAATTGGTTACCTTCAAAGGAATTTCTTCTACCCACACTGTGAAGTAATCCGTGGCTATAAGGATGTATTTGTGTTGCTTGGAAGAATGTGGAACAATCTCTCCTATGATATCAAGCCCCTATTGTTCAAATGGCTACTCAATGTTTTCCACTAGAATTTTGGAATATCTTGCATTTCCTTGCATAGTCATGGGAATCGTTAAACAAAGTGGGCCAGTAGTATCCAGCATGTATTATCTTGTGAGCTATAGTATCTCCTCCAAAATTTCCATCTGCTGGACCATCATGTAGTTCCTGTAAATCCTTTTGTGCTTCATTTTTTTCAAGGCATCTTAATAAAATTGAATCATAATTTCTTCTAAATAAAACATCATCAATGATTTCGAAGTGTTTTTCTTTTAATCTTAAGGAAAATTTATTTTTGTAACTGAAATTAGGAGGAGCATATCCATTTTTGAAGTAAGAGACCAGATCGGCATAATGAGATCCATAATTCATCATGCTTATCTTGTTCACTTGAAGAGCATTATCTGAATCTTCATGTTCTGGAATATTAGAAGCTCCTGCTAATAACTTGCGAAAACACTATCCTCTTACAATTTTCATTGGTTTAATATGAATATCAACTCTTGCAAAGCTATAACCCATTTGGCTCTCTTCTCTCCTACTTCCCTTTGGACTAGCAACTACCTCACTGCAGAGAATGGGACTATTACTTTTGTGTGTGTTTTTAGGAGGAATGGCCTAAAGTGTTTGATAGATTTAAACACAGTGAAAGTTTGTTTTTCTACTTCGGAATAGTTAAGTTTAGCACCTTGTAAATTAGAACTAAAGAAGGATATGGGTGCTTCAACTTGTTGATCATTGATTTGTGTTAAAACAATAGCATAAGATGTTTCAGTAGCTAAAGTGTACAAAATAAAATGACTAGAAAATTCGGAGTATTCAATGCTGGAGAATTAATGATTGCTTGTTTGATCATTTCAAAAGCCTCTTTTTTATTATGTCCCCATTTGAAAACTGAATTTTTCTTAATCATATTTTGCAAAGGCAAGACTATATGAGAAAAATCAAGAACAAATATTTTCACAAAATTGATCTGTCCCAAAAAAGATTGCATGAATTTCTTATTATGTGGCAAAGGAATATCAAAAATCTCTTTAATTCTATCAAGATATATATATATGCCATCTTTGGATACAATAAATCCTAAGAGTTTTCCTTCATTAAGAGCAAAGAATGATTTCTTGGGATTTAGAGAAATCCCATAACTTTTACATCATTCAAAGATCTGTTTCAAATCATGTAAATGATTGGCCCTTTTCTTATAAAAGACAATTATGTCATCTAAGTAGACAACAACTGACCTGTTAATCAAACCTTTGAAGGCTATATCCATTGCTTGTTGGAAAGTAGTTCCAGCATTAATCAAACCAAAAGGAATTTTCTGATAAGCATATGTTCCCCATTTAATTCTGAATGTAGTTTTTAGTATGTCATTTGGGTGTACCAGTATTTGATTGTACCCTGAAAAACCATCTAGAAAATACATTAACTCTAAACCAGCTACTTATTGAAGTATCTTTTCCATTCTTGGTAATGGGAAATTTATCTTTTTGGCATGCCTTATTGAGATTTCTAAAATCTATGCAGATCCTAATATCACCATTCGTTTTTCTTATAGGTACCAAGTTTGAAACCCATTTAGAATGTTTGACTAGGAAAATATCTTAGCTTTCAAGAGTTTACTCAACTATGCTTTGTTTTGATTCTCCAGATTTGGGTGAATTTCGTCAATTTTTGTTGTATAGGTTTCTCCTCAGAAATCATTGGAATTGTGTGTTGAATTATAGAAGTATCATACATTCTCAAATCTTCATAATTCCAAGCAAAAACATTTTTATATTTGTTTAATAATCTAATGATAGAAAATCTTTCTTCTGATGTAAGTTCATGTCCTAGATTGACATTTTCTGGTTTGGCCTCAGTGCCAAGATTTACTAATTAAAACCTTAAAATAGAAATTTGAAGTTTTGTATTAGTAACATTTTTGAATCTATCTTTGATATCATAGAGATCTTCAAGCTTGACCATTGATTTAGGGATAGAATTTTCATTCAGTCCTTGTTTTATTTGAAGATCGTGGTCATTTTCATCAATAATATGGTCATCATAAGATTTTTCAGAAGTTAAGAAATTTAAAACATCTTCATCATGATTAAATAATCGCCAATTGGTGACATTGTTTGGAACATATGGTCGAAAAATTAATTCAATTGAAAACCCATTAGGTCTATAATCCTCAGATGGAAGGAGATTAAAAGCAACATTAGCCAATAAATCAGCTACTGCATTCTGAGATCTAGGAATAGGAGAAATGTCAAATGCTAGGTCTTATCAGGAAATCTAGTGTCCATTCAGAGCTACTAGTCCCACTAAGACGGGTAGCTATCTTAGAAACCAAAAAACTAAAGTTACTTGCGTTTTCCTTTATGAGAAGTATATGAGAGAGAAGCAGAGAGTACGAACCTCAGTCTTTCGCTTGGCTCTTTACTTGTTTCTTCTCCCCTTTGACAGATCTTTGTCGCTCCTTCCTCGCTTGTCCCACTTCAAAGAACACCTATAGAGTCAAAGCAGCATAATAACATCAAAGCATAGAGATCTACAATCATAAACAATATAGGATCAGATATATATTGACCACACAAATGCATATATCAACTCAGACATACAAGAATATGGAGGAAAACTCAAATAGCTTTATTGATAGAAAGAATAGAAGAGAGGATTACAACCCATTGATCTGACCCAACATCGTCCTCCCAGCATGAAAGCCCTTCTTCACCTCATGAAAAGCTAGATCACCCAACACTATGATGTTCCACAAAGAAACCA
Organism: Pinus taeda; assembly: GCA_000404065.3. Taxonomy (NCBI): domain Eukaryota; kingdom Viridiplantae; phylum Streptophyta; class Pinopsida; order Pinales; family Pinaceae; genus Pinus; species Pinus taeda. The sequence continues at coordinate 236,275 of APFE031339496.1, read as the reverse complement.
ACAACACTTCCTTGCAAAATACAAGATTCCATCCTTTGGATCTCTGGGATGAGGGATCCATATATACTTTTTTGCAGGTGGGTGAGTTAGCTTCTGGGATATTGATTAGTGTACTCTCTTTGATAGTTCCTGGTTCCACTTGGAGATTCATGATCTCTTACTCATCCCTGGGCAAATTCAGAGAGGCAAGTGTCAAATGGGCAGTTTCTAGAAGATTCTCTGGGTTTCCACCCAGCCAATTGCCTCTGCCATTTGTCTGCTCTTGCTCATCACACCCCACAGAAGGGTTTTTTAGTATGCATCACACTTTCTGCATGTGGTAGATGAGATGCATCACACCCTTAGCACTAAGTAGTCTGTATGGTCTAGTTTTTACTAGTTCTGAGCAGTTTTTCATGGAGAACTTCTGGGAGATGATGTAATCAGTTGACCTTGCTCCTTTAGGGTGTGAAACAAAACGTTTAGGGACTTATAAGCCCTTGTGTTATGGACATATGTGATTGGGGTTGCAATGCCCAAATATTTCTATAACATTTTCCCCCTAAAGCATGAGGTCGTAAATCGTTTTGATTTCGGGAGAAATGATTTATCAAGAGGATCCGAGGTTTTTCAAACTGGAAGGTGACCTGTAATAAGATACAATACAATACATTATCTTCATAATTTTTTCATGATCTAGCTGAGGTAGGCATTCCCATGCTCAGCTTTATAATTTCATTCTCATGTACATAAGATATACAACCGTTTGCATGGCAGACTGATGATTCTAGTAGGGCCATCATCCTTTGGCTTGGATGATTATCTGTGCAGCAATGACGTACATTTGATGTCTTTATTTTCTTGAATATATCGCAGCTCGGATGGATAAAACTAGATCCAGGGTCTTTAAACTCATTCAATATTCGCCCGAAGTACAAGTCGATCCATGTGAAAAGATGTTCTGGAATCGAAAATGGAAAGACATTGCTTGATTACCAGCCAATGATGTAAGCTATTAACAGGTGCGAGAGGAATCACCGATAATGATGATGACCCTCAAGGTACGACAGTACAATTCACGTGGTGTAAAAATGGGACTCAACGTCGAACACCATGCAAAATCTTTTGGTCGAAGCCCATTGATGTAAACGTGTCGCCGGAAGTGAGAAACTTTTCATTAAGGCATACAAGCTTCAAAGTACTAAAAGGGGTGTTCCTAGGTCGACTTCTTGGATAATGAGCTGATGTCGACAAGAAGTGACCCGTCGTAGGAGGGAATTAATGAATCCCACATATACGACATGGAACGGAGAAAATGATTTTGTGGAGGAGAAAATGATCTGATGATACAGGGTTCAGGGTGGCGGTCATGAAAGAATGAAGCGTGAAGGTATTGTAGCAGATGAGACACAAGTTGGGTCAGTGAATTCTCTGAGCGACTTCTCTTGAACATATCGGCAACACTGAAATGGATTGGTAGCGTTAGCCTCAAAAATGGATGGTAGGGTGGACCAATGGTAATATGACCGGTGAACGGAATAACCCAACCCAACTCAATCATGGTGATGGAGTGAAAGTGTCATGTTCAAGAGCGACTTGCCACCAATAAAATTTCTTCAAGTTTTCTTCCCAATTTTTCCCCAGTCATTATTGACCAGTACCTCTTTATTTTTGTCAAGCTTGAGGAGGATAACATATGCTTGTTCTATAATTTTCCCTTCTGGCAAACCTGTCGCTATGTTTTAACGAGCCTAGCGATAGTGAAACTCACTCTTATCTTCATAGACAAGTTTGTCGCTATTGTTCTAACGAGTTTAACAACAAATATAACTTGTTTCTTTTCAATTTTAGAGAGTCTGAAAATAGATGGAAAGGAAACTCCAATATTCCTTTTTCGTAATTTAATTGGTTAAGTCTGAAAAAGTATAAAAAATATGAAAGGGATGACTTTTCGATAGTTTTAACGAGCCGAACAAGACAAAAGCTTTATCTTTTTGTGTAATGATCCCTCAGGTCCAAAATATTAAAATCTAGAAGAGGGATGGCACTTCCAATCACTTTAACGAGCTGGAGAGGCCAATTTCTTGGCAATCTTTACATATTTTGTGATTCAAATGAAGAGAGCTTAAAGGAGACTTGGTTTTTGAGGAACGAGTGATGTTTTCGGATAGCAGCTAGTTCCAGGTAAGGTTTGGAACTTTTCAATCATGACAGTGTAAAGAAGATGGCTAATAGAATCACTTTTCACAGTTGTTCCTCAAAAGGGGTAAACAATCAAATGGAGGCATATGATCGGCTAAAAAGATGGAGGTGATGGTAAGAACATGACCAAAGTTCAAAAGCTAATAATTATGCGATTGCAATGGTTATTTATCGGAGGTGGATTTATTTTTTAATGAGCTTAAACTCTAGTGGAACATATGCTCATTGCTAGGTTTATTTTTTAACGAGCTTGAACTTTGCATAAAACTGCTCGTTCTAGTCACATAATAAGGATGTCTCATCGATAGGTTCATTTTTTAGGGAGCTTGCCCCATTCGAAACTTTGCTTCGGATCCTTTCATTATGCAAGCTAGGAATGACCAATCCTATGAGTTTAAAGGGTTGAGAACCTACAAACTAAGAAAATAAATGGTCACTTTTCACTTACATGAAAAAAGGTTTGCATGCCCCCAGGTATAGCGAAGTAGAGTTTCCAGGCTACCATACAGAAGTTCTTGCATCCACAGGATGGTTCCATCTGCACAGCAGACATAAACACTTCCTCGACTCAGTCCATCAGATGAAGGTGATTCTAGCTCCAATCACTTAACCTTGACGAGGGAATCTTCTTTTGGTATAATCCCATTTTCCTAAACGGACAGGTGTGTCATACTAGTCATATATCCTCCATGGAAACCTACCCTATACCCAAAGTTTTTTCTGTCGAAGCAGACCAGGGCACATGCCCCCTGGGTTTCAGTCATAATCACTGAATCACTCGTTCTCATCAAGTGGACAGACTGGAGGTTAATGAGAAATTTCTTGTGCAAAAATACCAAATAGGGATGGAATTTGACTATTAACTATGTGTGAACCGGGGAATGAAAGATGGTCTACGAGCTGGACCACTCTGCCTTCATGCGGAAAATACATCACTCGAAAGAGTGAGGAGACAATGGCTCCCATGCTATAAATATAGTCATGTCCAAGGAGTAGATTGTAATCTAAAGGTCCTTGGACTACCATCAAATTTAGATGAACGGTTTTCCTTCTCAAAGTTATAGGCAAACTTGGAAGGATCCCTAACGGTTGACTGGTTCCTTTGTTGAAGCCTGTCGGATTCCGCATCTCAGACAGAAGTGATGGCGAACCAAGCGCTTTCCAAGTAGTTGAGGAAATGATACTCATAGAAGCCCCTTCATCTATGTTGGTATCGACCATGACCATTCTGTAAGCTTGTAATATGATTCAGAATGGTACATTAGATGGTAGACGGGATCTGCCTAGTAAATTCCAGTCGAAGGAAATGACTAGGTTGCTTGGAGGTGTGACTGGATAAATGGCCAGATAAATCTCTAATGAACTTCCTTCCTACGGTAAAGGAACGGGTAGATTTCCCCCATGTTCATCAGAGTTTGTGTTTATTAAAAGAATTTGAATGGTTTCGTTCTCATTCTCTTTGGTGATTGTATCATCTAAAGGTAGACCTTTTGAAGACAAGACTAGGTTGACTACTATCTCGACTTGTTGAATTTGGTCCAGTGTGGACTCAGAGGGTTTATCTTCAATGATAGATGCTTCAACTGACCAAAAAGGTGTGTCATTCGGATTTTCAACTAGCGATGGACTCGGCAAGAGTTTCTTGTATCCAGGAGGAAGCCGTAGTAGTGAAGCAGGATGGTTATCCAAGACTCTTTTAGCTTTGTCTAGGAAGGGACAACTGTGGATGGCATGATCGCCTTCACACAATCTACAAGGAATTTTAGATCTTCCTTTTTGTCCAGTGAATTTGTTTTCACTTGTTGATGGCGTACTCTCAACATGATCATCAGAGGTTGAGGACACGGGATTGTGCAAACAGGGACACCAGTCCTTTAAGATCTATGGGATATAAGGACAATCTTGATGATAGTGGTCCCCTTTGCAATTGACACATGGAGATTTAGGTTTGGATGGTTCAGTGTGTGAATTTTCGCTAGACGATGCTTGGTTTCCCCCTTTCACCATTGGCTTCTTCTTCTTCTTCTTCTCCTTCCCTTTCGTCTTCTTCTCAGTTATTTGGTCCTTAGCTTTACCAGCTTCACCAAGCGAAGAGGAAGAAGGAGAGGGAGAAACAAATGAAGTAAAAGGTTGGGGGGTAACTCTAGTATCATCTCGTTGCTGATTTGATTTCTCAAGAATCACGGTGCTTTGAACGATAGAGGTCGAGAAAAGCCATACCGACAGGCCAATTGTCAGTCCTAGAAGGGACAATGTGGCCATATGAGGTGCACCAACATCTCCCCAAGAGGAGAAGGGACAAGGATTTCCCCCAAGGGGAAATCCTTGGTTGGTGGACTCCATTAAGATCAATGAGGGAATAGGGATGTTATTCCGATTAAAATAAGTTTTATGATGCTTTGACACAACTTGCTTTTTCAATTTTTAAGAGTCAACAAAAAGATAAAGATGACTCTAGTCACCTTCAATTTTTAATGAGCCTGAAGTGACAAGTGCTCAGATGGACCTTTTCTTTTAAGGAGTCTGAAAACGAATGAAAGAGACTACTCTAGAAATCTAGACAGAGGGATTACCAAACCAATCACAAAACTACAGAATACTTTTTATGGTACGGCAGTCGATCTTCCCGAATGCTATGTTCAGTGCATTGCAATTGATAGGGTGGCATATATGGCTTCCTAAGGATAAAGGATATAGCCTATTGTGGTCTCCCAATATATACTCAATGGTACGTGGGAGCACAAGTCCGTACTAGCACTTTTCGTCTCAAAGAGGAGGAATCACCCAACCTATGATGAAAGCGATAGTTACCAGGCTTTACGACACCAGAATACGTCTCTAGCCTAGACTTCTAAATGTTGTGTATTAGGTTCCAAAGTGTTTTTATGTTCATTGAATTTATTTTACAGTTGATATTTCTTAGGAAGTTTTCCTTTAAGGTTCACCACGTGATGTAGATATACAATTCCTAAATATGCAATCTAAGATGATAAACAGTCATTTACTCTTCTTTTTGCAATGAGAATCCTAGCTACTAAGGAAAGAGAAGAGAGATTCTTTCAAAATAAAGCAGAGAGCACACTAGATGCACTGTCCTAAATCAAAATCAACAAGTAGTCTAAATGAAAATGACATGCATGTATTTGTTTTCCGCTTTCTTAATGTGTGAATGACAAAAAGAATGCTAAGTACAAATCTGAACTACCTTTTCTCTCAAAGCGACTGTGCTAACAATTTTCTCTTCAAAAGACGAAAGGAAGACGAAGATGACACTTTGCGATTTCAAATTCAAAAGAATGAAATGAATACTAAGATGATAATTTTCGATTTCGATTTCAAAAAATGGAAGGAAGACTACTTTGCGATTTCGAATTCAAAATACGAAAGGAAGGCTAAGACGACACTTTGTGATTTCGAATTTAAAAAACGAAAGGAAGGCTAAGATGACACTTTCAAATTCAATTTGAAAATTGCTTTCAACACTTGAAATACTATTAATTTAGATCAAATACAAGAGTAATAGTGTAATCGACCATAAAAAAGAGTAGAATTCTTTTCTTTGATTGAAAATGACACTTGTGACACTTCCAAATCAAAAGACGACAATTCGATTAAGCTACTTCTTTGTAAAGTAGAACTGTAAATGGCGAAAAATACATTAAAAAATTCACAAATCTTTGTACAATGGAGGCTGAATAATGCAAAGGAAGGGAGTTTCAAGAGTGGTATACTGATCACAGATAGCAAAACTCCTGAATAAAGCTAAAGAGAGTGAAGAAAAAACCAAAATATGGAGGCAGAAATAGTCTTATCTGATCATCGCACCTATAACACAGGGAAATAAGGATGCATCTCACCTAGTGCACACCGGAGGTGTGATGCATCCAGACTATCGAAAGGAGATAGTGCGATGGTCTAGGGATGAGACTTTAACTTGGTCTTTGGTCACAGTTTGCAACTTAGTTTAGGGGATTAGGCTGACCTAATGATAGTCAGTAAATACAGAGCATAGGGGCTGATCTAATGAGGTTACTTGAGCCACCACCAGGGCAATTAGGATCTTTGCAAATCAATTGTTTAGTTTATAAACAAAACCCAGAGATGGACTGAAGCAGCATTGATCTACTTTTCACTTGCATAACAAATGCAGTTCGGAGGCTAGCTGGCTTAACTTCAGGCTCCATCTGTAGTTTATAAAGAAAACAAATACAAACAAGCAAACAAGCTATTCGCTCCCCAGCAGAGTCACCATTTTGTTATCTGGAAATACAATGTCCATTCAGAGCTGCCAATCCCACTAAGATGGGTAGCTATCCTAGAAACAAACAAACTAAAGTTACTTGCATTTTCCTTTATGAGAAGTAGATGAGAGAGAAGCAGAGAGTACCAACCTCAGTCTTTCTCTTGGCTCCTTACTTGTTTCCTCTCCCCTTTGACAGATCTTTGTCGCTCCTTCCTCACTTGTCCCACTTCAAAGAACACCAGTAGAGTCAAAGAAACATAATACCATCAAACCATAGAGATCTACAATCATAAACAATATAGGATTAGATATATATTGACCACACAAATGCATATATCAACTCAGACATACAAGAATATGGAGGAAAACTCAAATAGCTTTATTGATAAAAGGAATAAAAGAGAGGATTACAACCCATTGATTTGACCCAGCGTCATCCTCCCAGCATGAAAGCCCTTTTTCACCTCATGAAAAGCTAGATCACCCAACACTATGATGTTCCACAAAGAAACAAACAACACTTCCTTACAAGATACAAGATTCTATCCATTGGATCTCTGGGATGAGGGATCCATATATAGATTTTTTCAGGTGGGTGAGTCAGCTTCTGGGATTTTTATTAGTGTCCTATCTCTGATAGTTCTTGGTTCCACTTGGAGATTCATGATCTCTTACTCATCCCTGGGCGAATTCAGAGAGGCAAGTGTCAAATGGGTAGTTTCTAGAAGATTCTTTGGGTTTCCACCTAGCCAACTGCCTCTGCCATTTGTCTGCTCTCGCTCATCGCACCCCACAGAAGGGATTTTTAGTATGCATCACACTTTTTGCATGTGGCAAGTGAGATGCATCACACCCTTAGCACTGAGCAGTCTGTATGGTCAAGTTTTGACTAGTTTTGAGCAGTTTTTCAGGGAGAACTTCTGGGAGATCATGTAATCAGCTGACCTTGCTCCTTTAGGGTATGAAACAACACTTTTAGGGACATAGAAGCCCTTGGTTTATGGACATATGTGATTGGGGTTGTAGTGCCCAAATATGTCTATCATTAGGAAATGAGTTACGAGGTCTTGAAAAAGGGATTGATAATGTATGAGATGTTTTGAAAGGAAATGGATAGTGTTCCTTACCTTTTTAATGACAATCTGAGAATCACCAAATGCTTTCTGATATTGAATCTCCAGGCCTATTGTTTTATAGAGCCCTTGAATCAATGCCTCATATTCTGCAGTGTTATTGGTACACTCAAACTCTAGTCTGCATGATAGCATAGTTTCTTCCCCTTCTGGACTTACTAAAATACATCCTGCTCCTGCACTGCCATTGGATTTTGATCGATCAAAATATAAAGACCAAAATAAAGGCTTATCTACAAATTTATTTACAAGTTCATCAACAATACTAACACACGTTGAGGTATCTGTATGAGAGGAATTTTCAATTTGTGATGTGAAACTATTAACAGAAAAAGTTGATGATTGAGCATTAAAATACCAAATAATGATTTCGCTGAGTAATTTCTGAGAATGTTGTTATTCAAAGCTATAGGTTGGTTTTCTTGCTCAAACTTTGTTACAGTATGGGTCATGTGCTTCTCTCGATCAATTCTGATTTGATTTGGTTTCCCTTTATAGGGAAGCCACATGTGAGGCCAATAAGTAGAAATGTAACCACGGTGTTTCTCAGACCAATCCTTGCTTAAAATTAAACCATAAAACTTAGGGATGTCAGTGATCAATATATCAATTCTTTTATCGACTTTAGGATTAGCTGATAACCTAATGGTGACTGAATTAATCTCTCCTAAAACTTGAACCTTAGTCCAATCTAACTAAACAATATGGACTGCAGATTTCTGGGTCTCAATGTTTAATTTTGAGCAAACCGAGGCTGGCATTATGTTTGATGAAGCTCGTGAATCTATTAGGTAGTTATGCAAATTTATATTTTAGATCTCATAGGTTAAGAGAAAAGGAGGAGTATGAGAATTGGATCTATCTCCGATCAAAACAACATCAGTAGCATCTACTTTATTTGATGGTGGCTTACCTAATCCTTTAGCTACCTTGGATAATACGACATTTGGAAGAGGAGAAGAAGGCACTACATTTATCTCTTTGAGCAACAATTTCTATTATGTTTGAGCTTGCTAAGCTCAAATAAAGAAATATTTGCTCTAGTCTTCTTCATGTCTTCAACAATGTTGTAATCCATAGAGTCAAAGACTACTAATGTCTTAGATGATGAGGGTGGATTGGAAGATGATGGCTGATTTTGGGTAGGCACAACTGGAATTTTCTTGATAGAAGCCTTGTCTTTCTAAATAGGGCTTGAATTCTTCTTCATTGAATTTGTTTGAAGGTTTATATCTATTTTACTTCTGGTATTTACTGGGAGAGCTTCATGTTCACTTTCATTATCAGAGCTAGGAAAAATGAAGTCCCACATACAATGACATTCAACTATCTCATCTTCTTATGTTTCCTCCAATGACAAAACTTTGTCTTCATCCTCATCGTCATTTGGATCTGATTCTACATTAGATATTGCATTAAGTGGTTTTGGTTCAGCTCTTTTGAAGTTCCTAAATGGTTTTTTAGTAGAGGTTTTAGCTACCTGTTTTTTTATATCTACCATTTCATTGGACATAGTCTTTAGAAAACTTTGCAAACCTTCCATGTCATATGGGTCTTTAACTGCTTTATTTTTGGAATCATCTTTAAAAGTAACTTTTTTGGACTTTCTTTCTTCAAGAGCATTTTTCTTTTCTAAAGAAATGATACATTTTTCAATAGTGATCACTTCATATTTTCTGCTAATGTAGGTTTGGAAGCCCTGTCAATGAAGATGGCTATATTTGAAGGCAAGGCTGAAATATACCATTCGCTTCAAAATTCTTCACTAGGCTTGGATGTAGCAGGAATTTTATTTAATAACTTATTAAATCACGAGTTGAAGTATTTAATGGGTTCCTTTGGCTTAGTTTTAAGGTTGGAGAGATCATTAATTAATGTCATTGTGGACCTATCATCTCCAAACTTGGTTAAGAACTGCTCTTGAAAATCATTCCAGCTATTGATGGACCCTAGTGGTAATGAAAAATACCATGATGTAGCTGATCCTTGAAGAGTATATGGGAAAATCCTAACAACAACATCTTCTATTACACCATTTAAGTTTATTGACAACATAAAATTGTTTATATGCTCTTCTGCTAGTATGCCGATGTCAGGTTTAAACTTTGGCAACCACTTTTCAAGATGGGCTGGTAATTGACTTAAAGGTGCAGGCATTGCCACTGCTCCTAGATTTGTCCACGGCCTAGGTTGTGGTTGATTATGTGCCATTGTTGAACTAATAGTAGAAGGTGAGTATGTAGTTGAAAGTGATTGCGTAGAGGATGTCATAGTACCTGTACCCTTTTGGACTATGATATTGAGTTAGCGAATGGATGAATGACTCTACAATGGTTTAGATGGAATGGATGATGACAAGGAAAGAGTCTCACTGTCAGACTCTAAAGGTGTCTTCCTATCTCTTTTTCTACTTGGCAGAGGAAATTTAGGTGGTTGAATACCAAGCTTTTGACTCTGGGATCTTGTAAGAGGCTGGGATGGAATATATTACAAAGTCATAGTGCCTTGGGATAACTCAAAATCTTCTTGGGATATTGAAAACCCTTGGAGTTTATGAATTAAAGACTGAACTTCAGGGGGTTCAAGTGAAGAATTGTCAGGTGTGTTCAAGTTTTTAGTAGAGGGTGTTGTCTTTTCAACTTCTTGCTTGAAATTGGGAGATTTAGAATGTGAGGGAGAAGTTGGAGGAGATGGTGAGGGAGATTTACTATTAGAATGGGCTATTGATTTGGATTTTCCCGCCATTCACGGTTCATTCCCTCTTTATAGTGCCAAAAATTTTGATGCCTTTAAAATCATTGCATCAACATCGGGGATAACCACCTGGTCCAGAGCTTAGTGCAGCTCATTTTCCGTTTGGTGTGGTAGCTCCCGTTGGATATTATGGGACCAGTTTCCCTTAACAAATGATTTAATGGATGATTGTTTTGTAAAATGGAGATGGATATATGTTTCAAATTATAACTCAAAATATACAAATATAACTATATAACTCCGGTACCATATTAGCAATGTGATTTCTGATTATTTCTAATAGATGAATAATCATATATATGGCTTATTAGTCAATAGAAATATGTATTCATATAATAATTAATTCATTTAAAATTTTAAATGAAGCAGTAATAAAAGCATATCGCATTCATCATAATGTATATTGCTAACATATATATTCAAATGATAACAATTCTAAAACCTTTAGAAATGATATGCTAAAGAATTGTTTGAAAAAGCATGCATATATATCATCAATAACAACTTTCAAAATAATTGTTTATTCACATAAGGAAATAAGACAAAAACAGTGATAGGAATACCACATGCATTTGAATCCTTCCAATCTAAAAAACACTCCAATTCCACTTTCTTATTTGAGAAAATCTTCTAGGAAAAACAGAAGTGCAAGTCTTGAAAAAAGCTTCTTTCACAAAAATGTAGAACCTTGATCCACTATTGATAAAAAAATATTTCAAAGTATAAAAGTGCAACTTCTTAATTCAAATATTATACAAATTGAGGACCACTTCTTAAAAGACATGAAAGGGTTTAAATAATCAAAATAAAAACAAACTATCAATAATAGTCGCTGTGAGATGTTAAAACTACTAATATGAAAATCTAGCATTTGATGTAAAAATAATAGTGCGATAGCGATTGAACTGATACATTGAATCTACTTCCTCTCTTGCACTTGCAACTGAAAAATTGAGAGCATTCGCTAGATTTCTGGAGGGTGACTAATTCTGGAATGTAGCTAGATTGTGTACGTGGCATCGGAGAGTTTGGGAACCATACGGTTGACTGTGTTGGAGAGGGATTTCATGGCCATCTATTGGTTATGTGGTTTAACTAAGAAAAACCATAATACATTCCATGTAAAAATTTTCACCTCTTTGATTTGCTTTGCTCTGCTTGCTAGGTCCTATCTCCATTGATCTTCTAGTGCTTTTTCTCTCAGGAGTTTTCGTGGAGAGCAATCAGAGATCAAATTAGCCATATACAAAATTTCATTTACTAATTCAATTACATCGTTCATTGCATCCCTGGCTCTAGAAGTTGCTCTTTCGGATTTTATTAGCTGTGACTCCCATTATGAAAATAAGATTTCCTTGTGTGTTTCTTGTATTTTTGGCAAACTGGAAACCATGCCTTCTTCTAAATTTTTCCAAGAGAGAAAATTTGCTATCTTTTCATCTGTTTTTTTAAATTCCAGTCTAGTGTCAACTACCTTTTCAATCAGTGATGTAGAGATAACACACAATGGGTAAGGAAATGATATATTATGGAAAAGAACTTTTAATTGATGGGACAAGGCTTTGGTTACTTCCAATTCTTCTTTCCTGAATTCAATGACCTGTGGATAACCATTAAACTTTTCTATCTATAATTGTAGTTGTGTAATTTGATCTTCTTTATTCTTCTTTTCCTATTGAATTGCTATTTGAAGGTTGTTTAGTTCTTGAGACAACCTCTGTTGTTTCTAGAGAGCATGCTGATGAATCTTCTGCTTCTCCAGATTCAACTATTCTTTTAGTTGTTCATTTTGTTGTCTCTGCTCTGCTAGCTGTTGTTCAAGATGACTAATCCTTTACTGTTCTTCTGCCAATTGCCCTTCGAGTTGAGTGATCCTCTGATCCTTTTCCCTGATTACTTGGATGACTTTCGAGGCTTTGCCAATTGTTGCCACTATATAAGCCCCTATATAGTGATATAATTTGGTTAAATCCTTGAAAGGATTGATTTCTGAGTCTTTCCATACCACATTCACCATTTCGGCATGAGGAGTTGAAAGAGGTCCTTCATCAATTTTCCTCTTTTTCCTCTGTATTTTAACCATAGCCCTATGCTTTGGACTGTAGAATACATCTAGGGATGGTATTTTCTTCTATTTTCAATGCAATCTCCTCTATAGGATTTTAAGGAATTATCTCAATATCCTACCGAATGTTGGGTGTGCTGACTACCCGTTCAATTGGAATATTAGTGACAATAGGCTCCTGTATTGCAGGCGATTTTGTTGTAGTGAGGTTTCGGGAGTCATTTTGGTTCTTGATCATTTGATCTAACTGTTCCCATTCCTTGATCAAGGTGGGATCAATATTAATAGCAATATTTAGGATCTCAGTGGTCCCTTCATTTATCTACTCCTTCTCAGGACTCTTCTCCCTTTCAGGGCTCTTTTCCTTCTCAAGAGTCTTCTCCTTTTCAGGAGTTTGTTCTTCATTGTGGCCTTCCTACTGCACCATAGGGGTAGTATTTAACAAGTCCAGAGGTAATGTTTGCAACCTCTGTGTTCTAAAATTCATAAATCTCTCTAATCCCTCTACTCCCAATCTAATTTTTGCTATATGTTTTACCTCAGCTGAAGTGAACAAATAATCATAATCATCCTTCTCATGTTCAAACTTGGCAAATTTCACTTGAGAAGTGAAGTTGTAGGCCACTACTTTTGGATCATGCTGTCTCTTTAGAATGACTGCTAACTTTAACAATTTTATTTTCTCTGTTTCTTTCTCTGCATGTTTGAAGTCATGTAGTGTTTAAGTACCACATCGGAGGGGGAATGAAGGCCACAATTGTTTCTTGGACTCCTCGATGTTCCTGGACATCCCTGTTTCTGTTATTTGATAAGCTATTTATTTAGCCAATAGCATATTGGGAATGTACAATGGGAGAACATGTGGATCTGTGGTGATACTAAAAAGTCTGATGTAGGTGAACTTTTCTTCACCGAACCAACTACCGATTGATGTTAGGTCAATATTGGCTTCATCGGATAACCGAGGAGTAGGTTTGTCGAATATGGCCTGATGAATGGGTAAAACAAAACCATGGTAGATTCTATATAGATGATATTTTTAATGGGTTTTCCACAATACTTATGATAGATATGAATAGGAGTTGGGTCTTGAGGAGTCCATTTCCATCCTAAAATAGGGTAATCAGAATTGAAACAAATGGTATGCATGATGTAGGCACTCATATATAATAGGGGTATTATTCGGGTAGTCACAAACCTATTTCTTATATAATCAAGGATTTGGTTAGCCATTTTATCTCATAAAATGGTTTCCCAATCCATGATATAAGAATTAATTGCAGCTTCCATTAAGGGCACCATTTCTATAGAAAACCTAGTTGAATCAGAGACTCCAAAGAGTCTACATATCATAGTGCCAAAGTAGCAATAAGGAGATGATAATGAGACTATGGAGTACATACCTGAATATTCATGCTTATGTTTGTTTGGGAAATGTCTCCACTGCTTGATATGGTTCAACTCCACATCGTTCTCCTTTTCGAAAGCTTCTAAAAATGCTTTGTTGTAATGCTTCTAGGGGTCCAGAAATTGATACATTTTCTTGATACCTTCTGCCTTGAATGTCTCGAACATCCTTCCATCGTCTGTATAGAAGGCCCTATTGGTTATGTTTATACTTTCTATAATCCATATCACCATGTCATTATATGGTAACACTTTCGCTTGGGCTGCTATTCTGTGGAGGAAAGAGTTGGCTAAATTGTAAAGAGTATTTCCTGATTTATCAGTTGAACCAGCCATTGCTCTTTCTTCTCCAACTTCACTTGGATCCTCGGCTTTGAGTAAATTATATATACCCTCCGATGAAGTATTTTCGAGTTCTGCATAGGTATTATCATCTATCAATACTAACTTAGCTGGTTCATCTTTTGCCACGACGGGGGCCTTTGCTTTCCGATCTCTCTTAGACATTTTTACTAGACTAATGTTTTCGGATTTGCTCTGCAAAATGAAACAGAAGGACGTAATAGTGGAAAAATTATTCAAAGCTAATACACAACACACAAAGACTAACATCAGTTAAGTGCAAATGGGTGATACAGATTTTTGATATATTAAGCCACCACAGATGAAATCCTTGAAGGATTCAACCATAAATCCTTTCTTAATGATTTCTTATAACTTCCAATGTGACACTTTAATGCGATAATGACATGTCGCATAAAAAATTTATAATGTTCCTTTAAAATGAATGTTGTAACTTCCCAATCAGCAATTAGCGATAATCGCATATCGCAAATCAGGAGGTACAAATTTTAGTTTCGATTGCAATAAATGGTGAGCCGGATAACTTTAATAAATCAATAAATAATTTGTGTTTTATTTACAATTGATTTATAATTTACACCCACAAACATTCATTAACGATTATATTTCACCTTTATTGAAAAGCATGCTTTCCAATAACGAAATCGCATCAAAGGATTTCAAATGGGCATTTGATATGCGTTTTGTGCTTTCAGCAATGGCCGATTGTGAACGGCTTATTGCATCGGAGGACTTATATGAACAGTTGATATGATTCCTTAAGAAGTAGCAATATGCACTTTTTGATGGTGTTATGACATCAGCGAATGCCAATGGAACACCTTAAGTCCATTTTTAAAACAAAGGATGCACGTGACGCGTTGCATTCATTTATTCTTGTTTTATGACAAGGTCTTGTTATAATTTAAATCAGATCGGACCTCATCATAAGGATTATCACGTGTTGTGCAGATTTTGCAAATCACGATTATTATTTAACTTATCCTAAAAGAAAAAGACTTATTACAAATATTGATTTTTTAGAAGTTTTATTGATTTTATTTAAGTTCTAAAAGGGGACCCATTTCTTATTAAAGTTTCATATGAAAAAATTTGAAATGGGGACGGTTGTTGTATAGCACAACACTCTCCTGGCCGAGTTGATCTCCCTCCACATTTTGACGCCTTAGAAACTCAGTTGTGGCATGTCACCGGTCATCTGGAGTAGTTGGGTAAAGATCGACATGATGGTCACAATGTGGTCATAGGTTTTCTGAATGGCATGTAGCACAACCAATGGAAAATGCAAGACCGATTAGATTCATTGTAGCGTGACCAGAGGATAATATTGGAGCACATGGAGCGTATGGAGGGGAGGTTGTCTCATTTGGAATCTCACATTCATGGTGATCCAAAACCTCCAGATTCACTTGGTAATGGACTGGACAATCTAGCTCCGATAAATCCTTATGTTTCCTAATGCTTGTGGGTTGTATCTTTATCTTGGGCATATTTTGGGAATTTTGGCCTTTTCATTTTTGGGTTCTTGGTAGTCTATAGAACTTTGTAATTAGATTTTGTGTTTCTCTTCTCACCAACAAATCTAATAGGTGTGAGGCCAGAAAAACAAAAAATTCTAGACAGTTATGTGTAATATTTTAAATGAATCAATAAATTCATTTTAACTAACAAAAAAATTATTATTCAAAATAAAATATCATTATAAAAAGAAACTTCAATTCAATATAAATTAAAATTAAAACTATATAAAAAAATGAAAATTTCAATTATTATAAAATATATATATATATATTATTATATAATATATATAGAAGAAGAGAGAGAGGAGAGAGAGAGAGAGAGAGAGAGAGAGAGAGAGAGAGAGAGAATCATAATCATGTAAAAAGATGAGGTTTTAGAAAATACATAAAAATAAGGTCTTGATGATGAACAACACTTGTTGGTTCGAAAAGTGTCGACAAATGTATTATTATGTGATTTACGCCGAAAATTTTTTCTCATAAAACTTGATATGGATCACAGAAGCCTCAATTCAACAATTGAATCCCTGCATGGAAATAATTTATTTTATTTTCGCCTTGATAATGAACCACACTTGTTGGTTCGAAACACGTCGATAAATGTATTATTATGTGATTTACACGAAAATGTTTTCTCATAAAACTTGATATGGATCACATAAACCTCAATTCAACAAAAATAAGATCATCATGAAACTTTGATTATCACAAAGTCTATAGCATATGATAGAGTTGTTTAATAAAAATAAGATAATAATAAATTCGTTTTGAGTTGTGATATTTTTTTGGGCCATTATGTAACTATGTTTGTATAAAATAATAATTTGGAATAATTTTAATATCTAACACATTCATGACAATATAAATAGTTTTGAATGATTAATAATATTAATGTTATTATTTATATAAAAAATATTCTCTAACAAAATTTATTTATAAAAAATTTCATCAAATTAAAATATAATTTTATCATCATAAATGAAATTATTTATGGTTAAGTTCTAATCATTTGATTGTGTGCATAAAAACAAAATAAAGTTACAATAAAAGTTTAATTATATTGTTAAGTGTATAAAAATATTTGTTTAATAAAATAAAATAAGAAGTAAAGAATTTTTTATCTTTTTCTTAATTTAGAGTTTTAATTAATTTAGATAAAAGATACATTATGAGGAGTTGAATGAAAAAAATATTTGGGTCTAATTTCTCCGAACTTATTTTCTAATAGATAATAGCAAAACCAGATTGTTAACAAAAAAAGCAAACTACAAAATCACATACAAAAAGTTCAATGATACCAAAAGTTTCCAAGAACCTGAATGTAGTCGGCTTTCATCCTTTATTTGAAGAATTCACAAGAGCTAGATTGTCTAGCTAGCTACTTGGTCTTGGGAGAGGGTTAAAAGCCATATGAACATGAGATTTCATGTGTTCTAATATTCCATCTAGACAATTCATTCACTCAATCCATTTATGGCCATGACAGAGAAAATACAAACAATCTAACTTGCATCATTGGTTATGTTGAAGGTCATTCATTAAACCAATAACCACGTTCTACTTCTGATTCCAGTCACTTCGAAGTTGTTCTAGAAGAAAATTAACGTGTTGAGGACAATCATCTAGAGAATCAAAGGGAGGAGGAAGTTCAATTGTTCCAGGAGATTGAGTAGCTTGCGGGTCCAATTCTTCCCCTAGGTCATGATTACCAAAGTGATGTTCAACCCCGTGGCCCTAAACCCCAATTGGGCTTGGCCAAATTGGCACTACATGGGGCCCGGATTATAATACTTGCACCAACTATCAATAAACCATTATTGGGAGTGGCAATTCCTTTGAATGCCCCAAATTTTTCCAACACTCTTAACCCCAGTGCAACGAGAATTTTATGAACAATACAAAATAACGATAACTATAACTTTCCCTCCCATGTGTGAACCCCAACTACCACTTCTGAATTGACTTCCCTACACTCTAAACTTGAGATGCACTGCTTTGTCTGCCACATGCCTCAGCAGATTGTTTTCCCTCCTAGATCTAAAGAGCCACTATTAAGGAAACTTACTTAGATAGTGAGGCCTTCATGCCACTCTGTAAAGCTTCAAAATACTCTAGATCTTAGAGAGGGGAAAAAACAACCAAGAAAATCGACAACTTTCTTGTGAGTGCACCTGCCACAACATTTTGCTTCCCTTTTTTGTAGATGATTTCAAAGTCATAACCCAACATATTTGTGACCCATTTTTGTTGCTCTTTAGAGTATAATCTTTCTTCTAAAAAGTATTTAAGAATATCATGATCTGTTTTTACCTTGAAGCATCTTCCCATTAGGTAGGGTCACCATTTCTTAACTGCATGTAGTATTGCCAACATTTCCTTCTTATAAATAGCTTTGTGTAAATACTTTCCTTTGATTGGACGACTTTTGAAAGCAATGGGTTTTTCATCTTGCATTAAAATAGCAAAATTTCTATTTCCTGAAGCATCACATTCCATAATAAAGGTTTTGTGAAGTACGATGTAGCTAAGACCAGTGTTTGGAACATTTCCTCTTTAAGATGTTCGAAGGCCTTTCTTGCTTCTGGAGTCCATGAAAATGCATCTTTCTTCAATAATATTGTTATAGCTGTTGCTATTCTCCCATAATTCTTAACAAACTTGCGATAATACTCTGTTACCTTAGAAATCCTCGCAGATGCTTTATGGATGTGGGGATTTTCCATTCTTTAATGGCTTTAATTTTTCTGGGGTCTACCTTAACACCTTCATGAGATACAATATGACCGAGATATTCCACCTCTTGTACTCTAAAGAAACACTTGGAGCTTTTTGTATATAATTGTTTCTCCTCCAATAGTTTGAGCACCCCGTCAACATGTTGAACATGATCCTTCCAAGACTTGCTGTAGATTGGTATATCATCAAAAAATACTAACACAAATTTTCCAAGGAAGGGTTTGAAAATGGAATTCATCAAACCTTGAAATGTAGAAGGTGCATTGGTAAGGCCAAAAGCCATGACCAACAATTCATAATGACCCTCATGACTTCTAAATGTTGTTTTCAGAATGTCTTTAGTCTTCATTCGGATTTGATGATATCCTGAATGAAGATCCAACTTGGTGATGTAAATTGATCCATGTAATTCATCCAATAATTCATCAATGACAAGAATGCAAATTTTATCTTTAATAGTGAGCTTGTTTAGCTCCCTATAATTCGGATACATGGGCCATGATCCGTCCTTCTTGTGCACCAATACTACTAGAGCAGAGAAAGAACTTTGACTAGGTTGAATTATACTAGACTCTATAATTTATGCAACCATACGTTCAATTTCACTCTTTTGGGCATGGGGATATCTGTACGACTTGATGTTTGGAGGAAGACTTCCTGGAATCAAATGAATAGCATAATCATGATCACGGATAGGTAGGAGGCCTTTGGGAGACTCAAATACCTTGGAATGATTGTCCAATACTTTTTGGAGATCTGGAGAAATAGATGATTTCGATGTGGAAACCTCTACCAAACATAATTGTGCAATTATGCCTCATTGTTCCTTCTTTAGAAGCTTTGTCATACCGTTAGAGTTTATTATCTTTCATGATTTCCCTGCAATACCCCTTAATTCAACTTATTTTCCTTTCACACAAAATTTCATGAAAAGTTATTGAAAATTAAAAGCTATTGTACCCAAGGATTGTAGTCGTTGGACTCCTAGTACAACATCAGCACCCCCCATTGGAATGGAAAGCATTGGGCTATTTAGTACATATTCTCCCATGGATAGCTTGATATTATGACACTTTCCAGAGCAATTTATGGTTCCTCCACTTGCAACCATCACTTGACACTCTGGTGCTAGATATAGGAAGCAATTCAATTCCCTGCCTATCTCACAATGAATAAAATTATGAGTACTTCTCGACTCAATCAACACTATTACCTTTTTCTTCTTGATATGTCCTTCTATCTTGATAGTTTGAGGAGTGGTAATTATAGCCAATGCATTACAAGATATGGTTGGATTCATTTCTTGTTTATTTAGGGTTTGTTCATAGAGTATATCCTATTCTTTTGACATTTCTTGTTCCTTTTATTCCTCCTCTTTACAATCTATGTAGAATAATTTCTTCTCAGCACACTTATGACCTTTAGTGTATTTTCTATCACAACCATAACAAAGCCCTTTTGTCCTTTTTCTTCCAATTGTTATGGTGTCAACCTTGTAGGTTGTGGAAGGCTAAGGGCGACAACACTTCCATCTTTATAGTTGTGAGTGGTAGGCTTCCTGGTTGCCATAATTTTGCTTTCCATTTTTCTTGCTAACCTGAATGCCTTGTCCAATGGATTAGGTTCCCAAAGGCGAACCTCATGTTGGATATTATTCTTTAAAGTCCCTATGAACACATCAATCCTATGCTCCTCTGGAATATCTTTTACCCTTATGTTCAATATTTGGAAGTCCTCAATGTGCTCCATCATTGAACCATTTTTTTTTAGATTTATCAATTGGCTAAAAAAGGTGTTGCTTTTTGTATCCTCATAATGTGCTATCATTTATTCCATAAAAATTTCCCAAGTCACAATTTGTTTATGAGAGCAAAGCCATCGATACAATACAAACTGATTTGGTTCCAAATATAAAGTTGCAATACATACCTTTTGTGTGTTTTTCACATTATGGAGATCGAAAAATTGCTCCATCTATAGTATCCATGTTCCGAGATCCTTGCCATCAAACTTCCTTATATCGATTTTTGGAACATGGTGGGTCTCCAATCCAACATTAGAGTCTATGAAATCATGATTAGCATTTCTTTTGTTCTCATCATGAGTTTCCTCTACTACCCTTTCACCATTAGTAACCATTTATTGTAGCAACTTATTCAAATTTATATTCAATTCTTCCATCTTAGTGTCCATGCCATTCATTTTAGCATCCATGCAATTCATCTTACCTTCCATGCCATCCATATTAGCTTCCGTGCCATCCATCTTAACTTGCACACCATTCATATTAGCTTCCACTCCATTCATCTTGGTTTCAATTACCTTCTGTGAGAGTGAAATTTGTTGTACTTGGTCTTGTAATTTTGATATATCATGATGCATTTCTTCCTCTTCTTCATGAGTCATGCTAGAGCTTTCAGATTTCTTACTAGGTGTTTCCATTTTCTTTCTTAGGGGAATCAATTAATGCTAATAATTATTCACTATTCCCTTTGAGTTCCTTCAAAGTAATTTTTAAAACGAATATTACGCAAAATTTAAACAAAACTACACACCTTTTTTTCACTCTGTAAGAGCTTGATATTGAATCTATTGTATCTTTGTAACTATGGATCTTGAATGTTAAAAATCATGTCTTGCAATAGCCCTTTGAGTCCTCTTTCTAACCTCGCAAGATTGATCAAGATTGGATTCTCCAAGGAAGAGTTATGCCAAATCTCCCGCGATGATCGGATAATGGACTAGTTTAGCAGAGTGAATTTGTACGAAGTGTCATGTGGCATTATTTCAACCTTAGTACCTGAAATGGATATATGGAAAACTACAGGCCATCCTATTTCTAAAAATTCTTACAAAATTTTAATTTGATGCTCAGAACAAAAGTTATGATTATTTTCCCTAGGTTACCTATTTTGAATGTAATTCGGGAGTCTACAAAAACTCTAACTTCCTCAAATCATATCTCTGAAAATATAGTGAGACAAGATCTGAAATTTGGACCCAAAGTTTAGAACAATTTCGGCTCAAATGGGTTTGTTTTTTAGCTTCTTAAATGTTTTATAACAAAAACCTATAGTGAAAATAACATGATGACCTGTTTGGAGTAGCGAAACCCTAGAATCCAAAGCACTAATACCAAATGTTATGAAACCAGCTCACAAAAGGATAGAAAAGATAGATAAATTCCTTAGAAATAAGCCTCTTCGAGGGGGCAACCTCCTTTACATTACACAAATGAACAATTATTGGATGATACAAATGACAAGACCTCCTTTCTGTATATAGGAGTCTAAGGGATCATAATATAATTAGAGCCGACATAACAATAATAATGTAAGGCACAATAATAACAATAGTGGGTTTCTATGGGGCACAATAATAACAATATGGGGACTACATGGGAACAAAAATATAATAAAGGGGTTGTACTAATAACAATAATGGGTTACACTAGTAGTATAGGGACCTAAATTCTTATCTATAGACCCTACGTCAATAACAAAGAACGAAGCTATTGACCCAATAGGTAAGAATGCACAAAAACAAAATGAGAGAACTTGAACCGACATTGAAACTTGGTCTAAGAGCTTTGAGAGAGGACTGAAGCCATGTATGTTCCCCAACAGTGTTGCCTCTTCTTCCAGGATTTGCATTTGTCACTCTGTCCAAACTAGGCAGACACAACATCATGACTATGAAGGCCACCTCGAACAAGGGTCCCAAATTTGTTGGCTCTAAACCACCACGATGGAATTAACAATCCCACTAGAGCTGATTGGAGCTCATTCGGTAATTGTTGAAACTTGAAGGGCCAGGGGTGGCATAGCTAGAATGCCACCCAACATGTCTAGAAAACCAATTCCTTCCACTACCTTAACTCCCATAACCTCATGCACCCAACAATATTTTAGAGTACCAAGGCTACTAGATATACCTCCTGCATTCTTTAGATATGTCGAAAACACTTACCACAAGAAGCGTAAATGACACACTTTAATTAATACATATGCCACGTAGACATGGGTGAAAGAGGCCTTCTTTTCCTTTTGTTAACACCATTTATCACCCCATCGGGGAATAATTACATATTTAATTATATATGAAATTGTTAATTAATTAATATAGAAAGTTGTTTAACTATGTAATATTACTTTTAATTATTGAAAATATATTTTGTAAAATTTATATCATAAATATAATATTAATTTACCATTGAAAATAAAATCATTTTCTAAAGGATGATTTTGTTTATAATTATAAATGGATAAAAATTTATTATTATGTCCGAAAACTTGGAGTATCAATTAACAATGTGGTTGAAATTGAAATTTGATTAGAAACTTTGCATGGACTATTACATATCCACATTTCGAGATTACATCATTACTTATTAAATTTATGATATTGAAGCTTATATCACGAAAATAAACTATGTTTTAGGGTGAATTTGGCAAGAAAAAGGCATTATGGTCCAGGTCTCATATCATACGGGTCTCTTATCATCAAATTCTAAAGCATCAAAATTATCTAATCACACAATACAATAAGAACTTAAGGTTAGATTAATGAACTTTAATGAGTATTCACAACCCATGCTACAGTCCCTTTAGAAGAACAACAAAACTCATACACATGAGTTGCCACATAACACAATGCTTGGGCATTAATTACAACCCCATTGGAAGTTGATTGATAAGGCCTCTCCATCACCATGGCACACTCACAATTCACAACATTCCCACTTATGATTTCTTCTCCTTGGTTAGACAAGGTCCACGTGGAAGAAAAAATCATGGTCAATGGATTCGTGTGGTGCGAGGCACTATCCATAGGTTTGGACAAAAAAACTATATCATTTTTTTCTCTATAGTTTGAGGTTGCTCTACTTGTTCTTCAACCTTCTTTTAAAGGGGATATGCATCATTAGTGATGAGGGTCTCATAGATACTCTTTCTCAAGTAGGGTTTCCTTCGTCTTTCGAAAAGGAAATATATCTTCGATTTCTTAATTCAGCCCAATTTTATTTGAACTGTATGTTGCTAGTGGGAAGCCCCATTTTGACTCTTTTTAGTGATATTAGAGATAGTTGGTTGGTGTGACACCTGTGAAACCCATGGATAGAGACAATTATTAAAATCCATCGGTTCCCCCTCGATTACAATTTGGGTGTTGATAGTGCTCTAGTGGTTCTAGTTTATTGGCTCTTTGTGATATCAGGGAAATGTGGGCGGTGTGGCATAGAGTTTTATTTAGGTTCCCTTTGTCATAGTGAGGGAAAATACTAAGTACTAAAGGAATCAAAAATAACTTTGAAACATGCATTATTCAGTGCTTGAAAAATGTAGCATGCATTGAAAATTCATGAAGTCATGATTAATAGCTTGGACATTGAAACGAAGTATCAATGTACAATATTTGAGGAAATGGAAAACCAATTTCACTCTTAATATGTGCAAACAAGGGCTACTTGCGTAGCAGCAGTCCCTGCTGACTTGTAATTTCAAAACAAAAATGTAATTTCACTTATTTCAATGGGATGTAGGCATGAAATTGATAAAAAAATAACATAGTAAATTATTTGAAATGAAATGTTTTGTTGTTTAGGTGTAGGGATGAAATTTATAAAGAAACAAGAACAACTGCGTAGCAGCTAGTCCCTGCAAAGCACATAGAATGGGTCTAGTGTCTAGATGTGGCTTGCTCACTTGTGGGGGCAAAAATCTGGGTTTCAGCGGATAGCCAACTCAACCGTTCACCATGCTTTAGTGGCAACCATGCACGTATGTAAAAACCAGTTGATCCTGCACCAGTCTGATATGATCCAGTCAATTCAAGCATAGCTTGCAACAATTTACCCTATGTGAGTAAGAGAATAGGTAATGGCAAGCCTTGGAATCCTGATAGCAGTTAGTCTCCCTTCATTCCGTACGAAAGCTTTAGAGGATTATCCCACAGTATGTAGTCCACCTGCATACACAGCCAGACACAATATCAGTTTAGTACTGACAATAACCAGGCTTCCATTATTTTTGATGCAATATTTTGTTATCAAGTTTGGATTCCAATGACAAATCTGGAGTAGAACCTTGCGCTTGGTAGCTGTTTTGAGTCTAGAAGGAAGCTAATTACATGAGTCATTTGCTACTATTAACAACTGAATGAAGTAGAAACATAGAATATATGGGCCATTTTTTATGAGCAAAATTGTAAGCAGGTAAACCGTGATCGAAAGCTTGTCACAGGTAAGCTGAAACACCGACTTCCCTTCATTTGAGCCTTGATCTTCACCAGCTCAAAATCAAAATCACGCAAAACAATGACCAACATCATAAGCATATAAAACACACATAACTAGCAAAACTATCCGTTGTATTCTGGGAAAATTATTGAAAGTCAATGAAGGTCTTCTGGTTTACCTGGATCTTTGTCTTGAGGCATAGGATTTAAGACACAGATAGTTATGTTGCAGGATATTCGGGATTTATCAGATAGTGCATAACACCGCCAGCCATCCAATCTAAAAAATCTGAATAATGAGGCAAACACTGGCCTTTCCATGCAGATTTCTTTGTTTCCAAACAACGTAGAAGTCATGTGCATTTGACCTTTATTGTGCTTTAGTACGGGAATACAGAACGGAAGTAGTCATGTTGGATGGCTCTCGGTTTGCCACTTAAACGTTTAGCCCCATTTGCTTACCAGTAATGGCAACCACCGAGCGACGGAGGTGAGCGACAGAGGTGGCGTAAGATAGCTCCGTGTATTGGTACCAGTCGCGTGTGAATATATCACGTGTAATATAGAGGCTAGATAAAAACACATTGACTCTACTTTTATTGTCTTTAGAACGCTATACATACCCCCCAAACCCCCTCGGGAGGGCAGAAGAGCAATTTAGAACATAGCAATAGGACTAGGACACAACACATAAGCTATATTTATATGTGGGTCCCATCAAATCGATGGAAGCATACACAAATCGATGGAATGGACAACATAGCAGTAACAGTCGCTCCAACACACAAATATTGCCTTTTGCATGGATTTCACGTGTCAATAGCAGTGCATTTATTTCCTACTAGGCCAGAGTAACCGCAATTACGTGTTATTGCATTCGAATAGCTCAGTTCAGAGGGAATCGCTTTGGAATTATAGTGACCGCCATTATGGGTAAGCTGGAATTTCACCAATTGCATTCCTTGCCTTCAAACCCTAACAATATTTGCAAGCAGTTCTCAGCCTAAAAGGCGCTTCGATCACATTGTTGAACACACATTTAATATGATCAACATTTCCTTCGCTCCTTCGTCCATGAAAAGCAGAGAAAGCGGCTGTAGATGGGGAGAAAACGGGATTCACAGGGATGCGGTAAAGATAGAGTGAAGGCCATCTTGTGACTAGTGCAAAAAGACGGACCGCTCTTGGCCAAGCAGGTTGTGTTTCCACTGAACATTCTCTTCAATTTTTTTTTAGCAGAATGAGAACTAAATAACGGCTAAAGATTTAGAAGATTTCATGAAAAGCGCTTACCAGAACAATGTCCAAAAGTAACAGCTAAAGATTTTTACGAAAATGCTATTTTCTTGAACATCTTTTGTGGACCTGTAAATTTTGTCAAATTCATGCCTTGCTATGTTGTTCATCTATATTCTGTGAACCTATAAATATCACAAAATGCATGCCTTGCTATGCTGCTGATCTTTCTTTTGTGAAGTTGCAAATGTCGTAAAATTCATGCCTTGCTATGTTATTAATCTTTCTTTTGTCATCCTGTTAAGTGTCATAAAATTCATGTCTTGCACAATACTATGAAGCTATTCATGAAGTTTGTTATTAAATGCAGCGAAATAACGATCAAGCTTTCATGAATCAAGAACCGTTACTGCAAATATGTTAGAAATGCAAAAGAAATTTTTCAAAGATGTGCTAAATATCGTTAGAAATGCAAGAGGAGTTCTTCAAAGATGTGCTAAATATTGTTAGATTTTGCTTGGAAATAGAAAAGTTCTACTTCAATAATGTGAAAGCTTATCCTGCTGATCAAAAGGATGTAGCATAAATCTAATTGCTTTCTTGCGAAAAGATTTACTACATGTATACTCAAAGATTGGGTGGCATAAAAATGCAGAAAAGTTTATGTGATGATGCTTGCATGGAAAGATTTCTCAAGGCGAGTGGCAACGATGTAAAGAAAGTAGCAAAGCAGCTCAGGACGTGCTTGGCCTAGAGGGACACGCAATCTGCAAATGTCGCTGGAAGACAGGTACTTAATGCCTGCAGCAACAGAGGAATGCCTCTACGAAAAAAGCCTGCAAAAAAAGCTTGCAAAAAAGAGCCTGCAACAAGGATAGGGGTGTTGAAGCTTGCAACAATGCCTCCAGCAGCAAAAGAATGCCTCTACAAAAAAGAGCCTACAACAAAGATTGCAACAAATATTATAAGCATGCATTGGATTTTGTAATTAAAATCTGGCATCTACCGAAGCTTTTCTAACATTTATTAGCTGCTGTAATCTATCATCAACTTGCCATCATCTTGCAGGCATGGAAAAAGGGGATCCTGTTATTGAAGCCATCAACTTCCATGCATCAACTTGCCATCAACTTGCAGGCATGGCAAACTCCCACATAGGTCGGAAGCTTTCCTCTTATTGAAGCTCTCCTCTTATCAAGATGCCATCACCGCCCGTATGCTCGACAACGCATATGCTCGAAAACTAATAACAACATGCACTAGCTGCCAACTTCAACCATTGGCACCTCAACAACAACATGCATGCACCACTTGTAACCTACAACTTGGGAACTTGCTTTAGCGTATATCCATTATAGCATTTAATATTTGTTAAACTGTGAAACTAATGCTAGCATTAGTTTACACAGTGAAACATGTTTCCGAAATAGATTTCCAAATAAGTTCATATAATATGCTTTTGGCCTCTCTGCCTCGCGAAGAGGCCAAATAATATGAAGGTCATTTTCACACTTGATTCCAAGTCTAATCGAAGGTAAAATTGTACTCCTGGTACCCTCTTCCACTTCTTTAGCAGGATGTGTATGTATTTTATAACTAATGAATTGATTTTCCTATGATAGGGTACAAGAATCAGCCATAGTTATTCACAACATCTGCCCTCGGGCCAACAGAAATCCAACGGATATGGTGACAGAGCCCAAGTCCGTGTTCACAGTGGTAAAATTGACAACAAAAAATTTGGAGTGCAGCGACGAGGTCGATGTAGAGGCACCGACGGTGTTTTTCTGGGACATCCATCCGATAGAAGAGTAGGCCTACACGGCTGCGATGCTTGACCCCATCTATAGCCTTGAGGCAAGTGAGGGCAATTCTCTGCTTAAGGTGAGTGCCATTATCAAGACCAAGACTTTTCCTACAAAGGAATGGTTGAAGAGAATCTAGTCCTTCTAGGACTCTGAGGCCGTCGAGCATGTGGAATTTCTGTCAATATATTAAACAGAGGTGAAGGAAATGGGAATCATTTCTAGAAAAAAGTACCCTACCCTGGGCCAGAATGAGCAGCTAAAACTGGCAGAAACACAATTACTATGGATCCCATATGATTTAATCCACTCACCGACATAGAGTCTATCCGGTCGATCCAGGTTCCATGCATTATTCTTGGTAGTCGCTAGCAAGTCGTGCTAAGTCTCATAGAAACAATGGTAGCATAAAAGGTAAAGAATATTTAAAACATAAAGCGTACACTCACTGAATGTGAAAAAATGCTAACATACTCTTTTGTAATGGATTAATCAATCACTACAGAATTTCTATTCAAAAACTCTTTTGCAATGGATGAATGACTAGGAAAAACAGACACAATCACTAGGTGTGTCATTATATTAAATTATAATATAATGTGCATAAATTTAAAAGCTTATAATAAAATAATATACAATATTCATTGTACATATTCAACTGTTATGAAACCAGCTCAAGAAAAGATAGAAAAGATAAATCAACGTCTTAGAATTTAGCCTCTTCGAGGGGGCAACCTCCTTTACATTACATAAATGAACAATTCTTGGATGATACAAATGAAAAGACCCCCTTTCTATATATAGCAGTCTAAGGGGTCATAACATAATCAGAGCCTACATAAGAATAATAATGTAAGGGCACAATAATAACAATAGTGGGCTTCTATGGGGCACAATAGTAACAATATGGCACTACATGGGTACATCAATATAATAAATGGGTTGTACTAATAACAATAAGGGGTTACACTAGTCGTATAGGGGCCTAACATACCCCTCTCCTTCAAAAAGCGTTGTCCTCAATGCTTGAGTAGTTCTTGACACTTCTATATAAAATTCTTGTCCTCCCATGTGGAATATTCAATGGGTACGTTCTTCCACTTGATGAGATACTCTGAAATTGATCGATTTCGTAGCTGTCGGGTTCCTGTTTCTGTGACTGCTCCAGGTTCCAATATGATTTTTCCTTCCTCTTCAATTTTTGGCAATATTGTTTGAATTGGGATCTTTTTCAAATTTTGAATAAGTGGCCATACTTCTTTGTCCTTCTTCCATTCATCCCTTGCTTCGTTGATCCAGTCTGGTTGGATAATAGAAATAGCACAAAACAATGCTTCCACATCCTCATCCTTGAAGAGTCTTCCCCATTCGGTAAGGTCGTCATTTTTTAAGTGCATGTAGTATTGCCAACATTTCCTTCTCATAAATAGCTTGCTTGAGATGTAGCAGTAAAAATACCCAATCACCTACATCAAAACATTTTCCACTACGATGTTGATCTACCTGTTGTTTCGTTTGATTTTGCACCGAAGTGGCGTTATCCTTTAAAAGTTGGGGAACTTGTTAATGCTCGATGTGATCTTTCACTGCTTAGACCTTTTTCTTCTTGATATGTCCTTCTATCTCTAGAGTTTGAGGAGTGGTAATTTCTTCCAATCCTTTACAAGATATGGTCAGATTCATTTCTTGATGCTCGATGTGATCTTTCAATTCTTGAACATTTTTCTTCTTGATATGTCCTTCTATATTGAGAGTTGGAGTGGTAATTTCAACCAATGAATTACAAGATATGGTTGGATTCATTTCTTCTTTCTCGATGTGATATTTCACTTCTTGCACCTTTTGCTTCTTGATATGTCCTTCTATATTGAGAGTTTGAGGAGTGGTAATTCTTGCCAATGCTTTACAAGATATGGTCTGATTCATTTCTTCTTTCTCTAGGGTGGGGTCCTAGCTTATATCCTATTCTTTTGATGTTTCTTGATCCTTTTCTTCCTCCTCTTATGACCTTTAGTGCATTTGCTATCACAATTGTAACAAAGCCCTTTTTCTCTTTTTCCTTCCAATTGTTGTGGTGTAACCCTTGTAGGTTGTGGAAGGCTAGGAGAACAACACTTCCATATTTATAGTTGTGAGGGGTATGCTTCCTAGTTTCCATAATTTTTATTTCCACTATCTCACAAAGCCCTTTTACTCTTTCCAATTGTTGTGGTGTTGCTCTAAAGAAGGTGTTGCTCTTTGTATCCTCATAATGTGCTATCATTTCCTGCATGAAAATTGACCACGTAACAAGTTGTTTACGAGAACAAAGCCCTTCATACTATAAAAAATTGATCCAGTTCTAAATATGAAGATGCAATACATACCTTTAGTAACAGTGGTACACCATGTAAATCAAAATATTGCTCCATCTAAAGTATCCAATTTATCGGATCCTTGCCATCAAACTTCCTCATCTTGCTTTTTCTTGATTTTATGAGCTCGATCTTGAAACTATTGTAACTCTGTACTTTCAGATATTTAAGTTACGAAATTGTGATCTGTAGTAGCCCTCTGTGTCCTCTTTCCAATGCCACTAGTCTGATCCAGATTAGATTCTCCAAGAAAGAGTTATGCACAATCTCCCAAGATGACTTGATTATAGACCTTCCCAAAAGAGTGAACTGGTATGAAGTGTCACGTGTCACTGTTTCGACCTTTGGCACTGAAAAATATATACAAGAAACTACAGTCTGTCCTCTTTTTGTACTTTCTGATGAAATTTCAATCCAATTCTCAGAGAGAACGTTATGACTATTTTCCCAAGGTCACTTTTCTGGAATGTAATTCAGGAGTCTACAAAAAGACCAAATTCCTCAAATCATATCTCCGCAAATATAGCGGAAAAAGATCTGAAATTTGGACCCAAGATTTAGCGTGATTTCTTCTCAAATGGGTTTTTTTTAGCTTGTGAAAATTTGCAGAAAAAAAGTTATAGTGAAAATGACACGATGACTTGTTTGGAGCAGCGAAACCCTAGAATCCAAAGCTCTGATACCAAATATTATGAAACCAACTCAAAAAAAGATAGAAAAGATAGATCAACGCCTTAGAATTCAGCATCTTCGAGGGGGCACCCTCCTTTAAATTACATAAATGAATAATTCTTGGATGATACAAATGAAAAGACCTCCTTTCTATATATAGGAGTCTAAGGGGTCATAACATAATCAGAGCCTACATAACACTAATAATGTAAGGGCACAATAATAACAATAGTGGGCTTCTATGGGGCACAATAGTAACAATATCGGCACTACATAGGTACATCAATATAATAAGTGGGTTGTACTAATAACAATAAGGGGTTACACTAGTAGTATAGGGGCCTAGCATCAACACTAATGCTATAGGTAACCTTCATGCTTTTTATGTGTCGTGTGTAGAGACTGTCCCTTGTGTTGCTCATTCATAAAAGTGACAACTGTGTTCTAGGTTTCTGAAACAACCAAATAGGGGAAAACTGATAACAAAGCACCATAAGTTGGCAATCTATGGAAATATTCAAACATGCATTTTGACAAATGTCATTCAACAAGGTTACACATTTTATTTCCTACCTGTAACTGATTTGTTACACGTTTTCTTTCCTACCTGTAATTGATCTGTTGCCTTGCAGGAGAATTATAACCTTTCCTACTTGTAATTGATCTGTTGCCTTGCAGGAGAATTATAACCCCTGAGCAGATGACCAAGTTTTTCTCCACTAGATGTGTTACAACATATTTCAACGCTTGCCCAAATGAATGAGTGCTTGGTTGGTGAAGCGCTTTGCTCTGCCATAAGTGTAGGCCAAGAATAAGGCCAAGAACAAACCCAAGAACTTCTAATAGAAAACATAATGATAAACAGAAATATAAGTGGTATCCAAGAGCAAAGTGACATTACAAGTTTTCTACAGCAGGTACAATGGGCTTAAAAGTGAAAGGCAATAACTTTCTTCTTAAGTAGGTGGAAAGGATTAAGGTGAGGCCAGGTGAACTTGGCAATAGTTGTACTTGGTTTGGTAATGGCGAAAAGGAGGTGATTCCTTCCATCTGTCGAGCGAGTGAAAATGGTTCTTAGAGACGAGTTGAGATTGGAGCAAAGCATTGGGATCCTCTTTAGAAGGCAAAGAAATAGTCGCTAAGCCCTAATCTTCTGGAAGAGAGGAAGATAAACCAATTTTACATATCATTTGTATGTGCCTTTTTAAAGTTGTTATTCACCTATTAAGATAGGCTCCATGCCTCTCTTGGGTAGGTTGGATTGATAGAGGTCTTCTCTCTCACTTGGTGGCAACTTAGTGAATGATGGGGGAAATGAGACAGAAACCATGATGAAGACAACATTAGCAAGCCCAATCCACTCGGGTAGCCATCACACTTACACAAATCACAATGGATTTTTATTCCATGTATGGATCTACAATAAGCATTGAAGGACTGTTGGTGTACATGCACGTAGACTAGCTGTGTTGGTGTACATGCACCTAGATTAGCTCCAATTAACTTATTGCTTGCATGTGGCACATGTACACATTAACATAAGATAAAGCACACTTAGCTTTAGTTAGCTTTAGTTATTGCATGTACAACTAAGCTTAACTTAGTTGCTTTTATGTATTTATTCTAAAACTAATATTGTAGAATCAATTTTTCATTCTTTTCTCAATTCTTGCTCACTTCCTTCCTTCTCTTGCAAGCTTGTATATTGTTTTGCAGATCTAGATCTGTGTATGTCAAAAATCTTACATGGTATCAGAGCTTAGGGATTTGTAATCAGTGCACAAGCAATTTTATTTGCAGGTTCAGAAGATTGAAGCAACAACAAAGAATGGAGTCTAAATTGGAGTTTCCACAATCGGCAATTCTCACTCCATATAATTATTTCGAATGGAGGCCAAAGATTCAACTTCATCTCAGAAGTAGAGGCTTATTTCAAATAACCATGGAAACGAAAGTTGAACCAACATCGGCAATAGAGAAAACAAGTTGAACTAACATGGACGAGGCCTTCGGCATCCTATGTTTATCTATTTCTCAGGAACTGCTATTTCATGTTGAATCATGTTCAACTCCAAATGAAGTATGGAAAATTTTGGAAGGATTGTTTGGAAAACAGGATGAAATGCAAGGTCAGATTCTCGAAAATGAGTTAAACTCATTAGATCCGAGAAACTTTGAGAACATTCAAAATTTTTTCACAAGGTATAAAGCCTTGTTGGTTCAGCTGAAAGGATGCCGGATCGACAAATCCAAGCAAGAAAATCAGTTGATTCTTTCCATTTTACCAAAACTTGGTCCAGAGTATGCAGTATTCGTCTCTACATTCCACACAGTCAGATCTGCAACTGGTGCAGCTTGGAAGATGCCCTCACTGGATTCTTTTATTTAGTATTTGATGCATGAGCAAGATAAGCTCATCAAAATGGGCACACTTAACAATTCCAAAGCGCATGCACTTACTGTGCATGCAAAAGGAAAGGAAATTTCCAAAGACCATCAGAAAGGAAAAGGGAAGAAGAATCCTGATCTAAGAAAGGGAGGACAATCAATGTGCAATTATTGCCACCGTGGTTTTCATCCTGAATCTGCATGCATGAAGAAGACTATAGATCTTATGGCGCAGACACTCCAGCAACACAAT